>SKCR01052179.1:0-190886 GCA_019454045.1 Zanthoxylum bungeanum | reverse complement strand
TCGTATGTGGTTTTATAACTTGTGAATTATTGGTTTTAAAATAAAAAAATCAAATTTTTTTAAACATTTTTCACGTTAAAGAATCTATCCCATATCATTATTTATGAAAAAAGAAATAGGAAGAGTTGGCTATAAAAATGATATGATGGCTTATGGAAACATCTAGACTAATAATCGGACCTTTAGCTCGTCAGTAACGGTCTGAAATTAAAACCTTTTTCCTAGGTTTAGCAAATTTATTTTAACTCTCTTCCTAAATTTTGCATTACAATACAAATAATCATTACGCCAAGTGCCGCAAATTTTGCATTTGTGTCATCATCTTCTCGTGTGATAGGGCATGAAATTCGTCTCTGAGTCCTGATTTTGAGTCCTCGATCGCCTGAAAATTTGCTAAAGATTTCATTTTGGCTTGATTGTGCACATTTCAATTTTCTGATTAATTTATTGAAGATTTAGTTACAAGGTTTTAATTATGGTGTAAATATTATATATAGTATCTATAATGAATGTAATTTTAGAAAATTTAAACTTTTTACATTAATATATTTGTGTTATTTTTATAAATAATTGTGTTCTTTGAGAATTCTTTTGATTATAATGGTATCAATTTTAATGGTTTATGTGATCACATAAAGATATGTGATTAGTGGTTTATATGATCGTGTAAAGCCGTCAAATAATTAGTGACCAATACCGTCTATTGTTACAGTTATTTTGCACTTACATTTGATCTTTTATGACATCAATGATGCGGTGTCATATGTTTTGAGATATCCGTATATATAACTGAAATTTACCGTCATATAGCCATCGCTCATATATGACGTCAAAATAGTGGCGTCACATAAACCGTTTATTTTTTTTTTTTTTGTATGGGAATAATTTGCTTGAAGACCCTTGAGCTACCTAAATATTGGTTCTCCTTGTAACTGGTTGACATTCTTTTTAATTCATTCCTCATCTTTTTCTCCTTTAATAAAATGATAGAGCATGAAAAAAAATATCCTAAATTGTATATTTATAAAGTGACTCTCACTGACTAAAAACAAAATAATTTGAAGTGTTACATATGCGCTTGGTCTTATTTACCAAAATTCAATTGCAGCAACAACAAATTCTCAGAAACCGAAGTGTATTATCCCTTGAGCTAGAAACGATATATAATTCACTTTCCCATCTCGATTCTCAACTTTAACATCTGATCTTTGCAGATTGCTCTTTTTATGGCTAACGGTAGATTACGTTTGGGTACACACATACATATACACAAATAGAGCAGAGATTAGAGATGATAATTTCGTCCACAAACCAACAAACTCGTAAAAATCCGCTCGCAATGGATATGTTTTGATAAATATTTAAGCGGACTTGGTATGAGTTTGGTAAATTAAAACAAAACCTACTACGGGTTTGGTAATTAAGCAAAACTCACGGATACCTACAGTGGGTATCCACTATCCGCAAACTCAAATTTTTTGTTTTAGATTTTTTAGGGTAAAAAAAATCCACTCATATAAGAGGACTCACATTATGTAGTTAACTTTATTATTTATTTGAATTGCTTCTAGTCTTGTATTGATTTAATCTGTAATTAATTTGTAGTTAATTATTTTTTGGTCAACTTTTATCATTTTTTTGAATTGCTTTTGGTCTATATTTTGTTTAATATTTGAGACTTCATATTGACTTCAAACTAAACTGAAGAAATTATAAATTTTTTAATATTCTGTTTAATTTGGTTTTCATATTATAGGTGAAAAATATTTTATCATGAGAATTTTTTTTAAATAATATCTTAAAAATCAGTAAAAAATTCGCTGGGTACCAATGCGGGTTTGCTAATTTATTTTTATATGCGAGTGCAGGTTTGGTAATGAAAATTAAAACCCGTAACAGGTATGGTGCAGGTTTGATAATTTATTTACATATGCGGGTGCCGGTTGGTAATGGCAAACCCGCACCCTATCTACTTCCATAGAGATCATATGCGGGCCCCACAAGTGGTTATTTTTTTTACTAGTGGCCGACAGCGGTAGGCCTATCCCTATTAGCCACTATAAAAATTTTAAAATAGAGCTGTTGGATTTAATCTAATAATAACGCCCGGAATCTCGTAACTTAATTAAGTTGTTGAATCCCATACTGATCCTTATTATATATATAAAAATAAATGACAATAGTAATATTTAATTTCATGAATTCAAACTAAAGAATCATGATCCTCACTTAATCTTATCTTACCTAATATTTCAAAGAACATTTGACACTGTAATAGAGGTTTGGCTTGAGCAACATAAAAAATTCAATCAATTGAAGACATATAGTTAATTAAATTTTTTTATTGAAAAAGGAATATCACTTGTGATATACGAGATTCGACTGAAGTATTTATAAAATGAATAGATCCGCCATTTCTAGAAATCTCGTTCGTAATTTAAAATCCTAATGTAACGTATATTTCTATTCCGTTCTCAACCAATTTGCACTGGTAGAATATATATATATATATATATTTATATCAGTCATTATTTTTGAAGTTTAGAAGGCTCAAAAATACCATACTGGATAAAATTTATTGATTTTGAAGTGACAGTGTTTGATTGTGTAAAATGGAAGATTATAAGTCGACCAAATTAAACTAAACTAAAACCTTAACACAGGCAGTTTTACCTTCTTTTCTTTCTTTTTTTTCCTCCTTTTAAATATTTCATAAACCAAACAACCTTTCTATGCTGATGTTAACGGAATTCGAATCCCATACCAATAACAATATTGAACATAATATGGTGATTGGCTAAGTATAAGTCATTAGATATTGGGAGATTATATTTATATAATATAATCAAAACTGCTAGCTTCACATCAATATTTTAGTTTTTAAAATGATACAGCTGGCCTGAAATTTTGAAGAAATTTTTTGCTTAATTTCACCAAATTTGTGTAGTAGTATAATGAATAAATAAAAGAAATAATTTACCTGAAATGAAGCTGTGAAGTATTGAGATGAACTTTTCAAAGCCATCAAATTTAAGAGTAGTACCCTCTTATAATTGTTGGGGAATGAGTAATTGAAGCTGCAAGATGACCTGATGGATATGAAGCTTAATTACAGTATCTTTCAAAATCAAACCCTAAACTCTCTTCCTTAATTCACTTTCCCCCTAACTTTTAGGAAAAGGGAAAAAAATTATTGGATTTAAAAGCTAATTAAAAAAAAAAAAAACTCAAAAACTCAAAAACCTTGGATCTAAAAAGAAAATCTAAATATAGAGTAATATAGCTAGCTAGGTTCATTACCGCCAGATCATGCTGGCAGCTTCAATCTCTCAAACCACCACACCAAACAAGAAGAACAAGAACAATAAAATGAATCATAGGGGGGAGTGATGATAGGGTCTTTAAAGGGAAAAAAATAAAAAAAATCTTGAATATTCAAAAAAGGTTAACAGAAAAGAAATGAAAATCAGCATGAGCCATGCATGTTTTAGGTATGGAAAATGAAAATACTCAGCGACTAGCTAAGCTAGCTATGTATATATTCATGCTTTCTCCTTAATATTTATATATGTAAATGAAGCTCTTCTTCTTTTGTAATATTAAATATGTATGTGTCATATAGAGAAAGAGATGATAGTAATGGTGGCTTTTTGGTCCATATTATTATATCCATTACAGCTATATGTTGACAATGACCTCTTAATTTATTTCCCTCTCTCTCTTTCCTTCATGTTAATTGTTTTACATGACTAACACTTATATGGCATCAATATATGGGACCACTAACAATATGAATTATTAATTAAAGCTGTTCAACCTAGTCTAAACTCAAGTTAAAACTTGTTCACATTCTTATAATCCTCAATCACAGTAAAAGTTTGGATGCAACACTTAATTATTTTATGAGAAGGGTAGCTTACTTTTGGTTACATGGTGGGATCAATTAGGGTTTCCTGACTCGTCTTCATCTTCATCTTCTTCTCTTTCATATACCAAGTTGATGATGGATTTATGGCTATAAAAAAAAAATTATCATATTATTACTATTATTATTACTACTACAAGACCCTCATTTTGTGCTAGTTTAGTATATATTTTAAGTATTGATCTTGTAAATGCTCTGGATCTTGTCGGTTTTATAGTATAAATGAGCTAATTGATTTACTTATATGTAATATTTATGCTTCATTGTTTGTCTCTCAGTTCTGAATAATATTTCTAATTCACTGTGCAATAGGTAATAGTCAGACTCTACATCCTGAAGCACAGTAAATAAAAAAATATATAAAAAAACTTATAAAAATAATTCAAAATAAAATAACAAATAACAATAGATCTGAAATCCAAAAAATTAGTTAGGTTTTGTGAGCAACTACTATTTAGATTTCTTATTTTAATATGAAATTATATTTTTTTTATTGTAATAGGTTTCTTATTTTAATAATTTATTATTTTAATTTTATAATTTAATAATAAAATATTAATTATAGAGATTAGATGCCACATATTTTTTTATTTTAATAGAAGATTATATTACATCTTCTTATTATAATAGGTAAAAAAAATAATTATAGAGATTAGGTATCATGTGACACGATAAGAAAGCATACAAAAAGTTTAACTTATATATTTATATATATTATTTGCCAGACTGTCTATGATTCATTAAAAAATTAATCAGATAGTATAATATATTTTCTTATTATAATATGGTTCTTATTCAATAGATTTATTGATTTAATTTTATAATTTACTAGGGTTTTTTTTTAATTGTAATAGGATAGTATAATATATTTTCTATTATAATATAGTTCTTATAAAATTATAATATGTATTTTTATGTAATAGATTTTTTATTTAATAAAAAATTAATTGTAAAGATATTTTAATTTTATAATTTAATAATAAAAAATTAATTGTAGAGGTTAATGGTAAATATTAAGTGTCACATATATTATTTTATTTTAATGACATTATTGTCATTAATGTGTTATTAATCAATTTAACCATGCATCACACAATCAAATTTTAACTATTATTAAAGCATGAACATTGAGACTTAGAAAAATCAGAAATTTGTTGAAGATGATGGAAAATTTAAATCAAGCCGAGATTCCTCTATCCTTGAGAACTTATTAGCCTCGCCTCGGTACTCTACGGATTTCTTGTGGCTAACGTTCTCCCAAGATTATTTGGTTTCTTTTTGTAGAAGGGGTACTCATTTCTTCAAGAACTTGAACTAAGGAAAAATTGTGGAAACTCTCAACTATAAACTTAAGTTTTTAAGTATGTAAATATGGGGAAAAATGAATGAATAAAAATGAAGCCAAATACCTTTTTTTTATCGGCATGGATAGGTGCCTTTGTGGGCACCATTTGGTTTAGGGTGTAACTCTCCTTAAGGTTATACCCATTCCTAATGCCCCTTAATACATAGAGCTATATTCTTTCACTTTAGAAGATATGTCCCTTCAACTTGTGTCTTTCCTATAAGGCACTTCTTAAGGGACATTTTATTGGGGTTGGTGCTTAGAGCGCCAATTCCTGTTTGTATTTCTTTGAAAATACTTATGTAAAACGTTTTATTATGAATAAAATGAGCAGTTTCTATAATATAATGTATATTCTTATATGGTAAAGACGTAATAGACCTTATGATGATTAGTCATGATACTATTGCAAAAGCGTCGCAACTGACATTGAGTAGTATCATGATGTTGTCATTCTTAGACTGTTCCTGGTCAAGGTTTAAAATACTTGAGCAGAACAGTAACAAAACGGTAGTATGATCTGTACTCGGGATACAACTCTACGTACCACTTGAGTAAACGGCACATTCTTTTGTTTTATGTTGTTTTGATTTATTTATTTTCGTTTTTTGAATTCTGCATGTTACTTTTGTATGTATGATACAATCGAGCGCATGGGCTTAATAAGTCGGATTAAAGGTCCCCTATTTGGAGGGGTTAAAATCCTTTACGACAATGTTTTGCCGCGCCGGTTGATGTGTGTTCGGTTGGATATAAGATATGTTCAATCCGATATACTAAGTTTGATATGATTGTCTTTATTCTTGTATACATGATGTGATCGAGCGCATGGGCTTAGTAAGTGCGATGAAAGGTCCTCTAATTGAAGAGGTTAAAATCCTTTACCATGATGCTTTGCCGCGCCGATTAACGTATATTCGGTTGAATGAAAGATGTGTTCAATAGGGTACATGAAGTCTAAGGTTATTGTCTTTATTTTTTATATGCATTAGGATAAGCGCATGGGCTTAGTAAGTGCGATGAAAGGTCCTCTAATTGAAGAGGTTAAAATCCTTCGCCACGATGCTTCACCGCGCTTCGTATTTCGCTATTTGCTTTTTTACGTATGCATTGCGTCACATTTTGTGCATTAGGTCTGTTCCCGTTCGAACGCGTTATCGAACGCTATATGAACGCGAACCTTCTGTTTCCTGTTCGAACGCGTTTTACAAACGCTACTCGAACGCGCATGCATTTTGTTTCATCAGGTCTGGATCCGTTCGAACGCGTTATCAAATGCTACACGAACGCGAACCTTCTGTTTACTGTTCGAACGTGTTTACGAACGCTACACGAACGCATACACACTGAACTAAGTCTGTCTCATCATATTTCATGCACAACTGCCTTTTGGGTGATCTCCCTTGCATTATGTAGCCAATCATATTATTTGTATTCCTGCATTATCTATTATGTAGAAATCATTGTTTTATGTTTGCATTATCTTTCCTTTGTGCTTGTGTTCGGAACATTACCATTTGGATTTAGTTGGGCTCCTTGCCATGAGATGTGAACTTGTTGGGCCATTTAAACTAGGACGAGTTCACTCCTATGACAGTTAGCCCAAAAGCTTCTAAAATGATGGTGGGCCGATTTGTGTGAAAATTTTAATGAGTTGATATATTTCTTGCATCACATGCGCCTCATGCATACATGCACCATGTTAACCCCATTTTGTCTTGAAAGCCATCATAGATACCCGTTGGTTAGGGAAGAGGACAGACTTGTCAAAAGACCAAGCAACCACCAAGAGTACTGGCAGAAGACCTAGCCCAACGGGATAGGAAACCCAATCATGCATGCATGCATACACGTAACATATTTGCATCCTTTTTGTGTTTGTTCTGTTTTGTAATAACAGGTTTCAACGGAGAAAAAGAGAAAGCGTCAAATACAAGCCAACCAGAAGCAGCAACAGTACAATGTCATCAGTCTTCAGGAATGAATCACAGGGGTGAGGCCCATATTAGTATCAGTCTGGGGGGAGGCCCATATCAATATCAGTTGGGGGGCGAGGCCCACATCAGTATCAGTTTGGGACGAGGCCCGTATCAGTACCAGTTTGGGGCGAGGCCCACATCAGTAACAGTGTTGGGGCGAGGCCCACATCAGTTTGAGGACAATGCCCACATCAGCATCAATCTGGGGGAGAAGCCCATATCAGTATCAGCATGGGGGTGAAGCCCATATCAGTATCAGTCTGGGGGCGTGGCCCACATCCTTATCAGCATCAGTCTGGCCGGATATGACACTCTGGGGGCGAGGCCCACATCCTTATCAGCATCAGTCTGGCCAGCTATGGCACTCTAGGGGCGAGGCCCACATTAACATCAGATCAATTTTACCGGGTATGGCACTCCAGGTATGGAGACATCAGTTTCGTACGCCAGGTACGACACTCTGTGTATGGAGATATTAATGCGACGCCTCGGGTATTAGGTTTAGCACGCCAGGTACGGCACTCCGGGTATGGAGATATTACTGCGACGCCTTGGGTATGAGGTTTAGCACGCCAGGTACGACACTCTGGGTATGGAGATAATACTGTAACGTCTTGGGTATGAGGTTTAGCACGCCAGGTACGGCACTCCGGGTATGGAGATATTACTGCGACGCCTCGGGTATGAGGTTTAACAAGTCGGGAATGGCACTCCAAGAATGGAAACACAGTTCGAGAATGAACAAGCCGGAATGGCACTCCAAGAATGGAAAAACAGTTTGAGAATGAACAAGCCGGGAATGGCACTCCAAGAATGGAAACACAGTTCGAGGATGAACAAGCCGCGAATGGCAATCCAAGAATGGCGCAGAGTTCAAGAATGAACAAGCCGGGAATGGCAATCCAAGAATCGAGCAGAGTTCAAGAATGAACAAGCCGAGAATGACAATCCAAGAATGGAGCAGAGTTCAAGAATGAACAAGCCGAGAATGGCAATCCAAGAATGGAGTAGAGTTCAAGCCGAGAATGGCAATCCAAGAATGGAGCAGAGTTCAAGAATGAACAAGCCGAGAATGGCAATCCAAGAATGGATCAGAGTTCAAGAATGAACAAGCCGAGAATGGCAATCCAAGAATGGAGCAGAGTTCAAGAATGAACAAGCCGAGAATGACAATCCAAGAATGGAGCAGAGTCCAAGAATGAACAAGCCGAGAATGGCAATCCAAGAATGGAGTAGAGTTCAAGAATGAACAAGCCGGGAAAGACACTCCAGGAATGGAAATACAGTTCATGAATGAACAAGCTGGGAATGGCACTCCAAGAATGGAAGCACGGTTCGGGAATGAACCACCTCACAGTAACGGTTCGGGAATGGACCACCTTACAGTAATAGTTCGGGAATGGACACCTCACAGTAACGGTTCGGGAATAGACCACCTCACAGTAACAGTTTGGGAATGGACATCTCACGGTAATGGTTCGGGAATGGACCACATCACAGCACGGTTCGGGAATGAACCAGGGGTCGCAGCACCTCACCACCCAAATCAACTCAACTCAACACGTGGAAAGTCAAGTGGCAGTTGGCGAGCCAGGTAAGTAGAAATGCATTGCATAACTTTGATAGGATTGTCACTGTTACACATTACACAAGTCTTATCAAAGTGGGGGCGACTGTAGGCACTGCATTTTTGCATATAAGTCCCTATGATGAGTCTCATTTGGAGACACTACCTTTTAAGTCACAGAGGTCACGGAAAATGGACATCGGAAGGGGAAATTCATAATAAACAAGGTTCACTGTTTTTGTTCGTGCTGCGTTCATGTATACGTTCGAAGGCCAAACAGATTACGGGCGTTCATGCCGCGTTCGAGGAAGCGTTCGAACGGTGTCGGTAATTCTTCTTTTGCTGCTAGCCTCTCATCAAGCCCAATTCGCCCAAGCCTTGGCCCACATGCCCAAGCCCACTTAAAACACATGGTGAAATCAAAACAAATCTAAAAATCACATACCAAATTATAATAAACAATAAAATCAATCAAATATTTTAATTCCTTAATTAAGATATTCACCCACCAATTACACAAGATTCCTTCCTAACTAAACAAAATCAAATACTAAATTAAAAAGATGTCATGCCTAATTAAAATCAATTATAACAAATTAAAGACATTGACTTCCTAATCTAAACCAAATTTGTCCCCCCTCAATCTTTGACTTTCCTTGCTCAACACTAAATCATATCTTTTCCTTGTGAGACAAGGTGAAGCCCTAGCCATTCTCTATATAAACAACCCCTAACCAAGACATGCACTCCCCTAGGTCATACACACAACTCACACGAAAATCACAACACACACAAGAAACACCCAAGCTTATTGACACAACTCTCCCTCACTCTCAATAACCGAAGATCACAAACCAAAAAACCCTCATTGCCTTGACCAAAACACATCCCGAACATCCCCTTTACCTCATCAAAACAGCCCCCGAACCACTCCATAACACCACCGAAAATCACACCCAAAACAGTAGCCAAAACATCCCAAGAACAGTAACTAAAATACAGCAGCAGAACAGTAGCAAAACGGCAGCGAATCGGAGTCAAAGGCAGCAGCAAAAGACGGAGAACGACGACTCAAAATAGTAAGACAACGAACGAGAGCAGTGAACCAGTGAACCGGAAGAGTTGCGGAGCATCCACCATTCCGACGATCGTGTACCGTACATCCGAGAGGTGATTTAAAAGGTTAGACCTGAGGGCACTTTTCTCATTAGTTTATATTCGTCTTTTGATTGTTTATTGAATTCTATTCGCATGAGAGTCGTTTGTGGATGCATGTTATGGCTTGAATGAAATGGAAAATGTGTCGCCTCTTGTGGTATATAGGATGGAAACCCGGACATAAATTTCATAGCTGATTCCGAATGGACGGTAGTATGATCTGTACTCGGGATACAACTCCATGTACCACTTGAGTAAACGGCACATTCTTTTGTTTTATGTTGTTTTGATTTATTTATTTTTCGTTATTTGAATTCTGCATGTTACTTTTGTATGTATGATACAATCGAGCGCATGGGCTTAGTAAGTCGGATTAAAGGTCCCCTATTTGGAGGGGTTAAAATCCTTTACCACAATGCTTTGCCGCGTCGGTTGATGTATGTTCGGTTGGATATAAGATATATTCAATCGGATATACTAAGTTTGATATGATTGTCTTTATTCTTGTATACATGATCTGATCGAGCGCATGGGCTTAGTAAGTGCGATGAAAGGTCCTCTAATTGAAGAGGTTAAAATCCTTTACCATGATGCTTTGCCGCGCCGATTAACGTATATTCGGTTGAATGAAAGATGTGTTCAATAGGGTACATGAAGTCTAAGGTTATTGTCTTTATTTTTTATATGCATTAGGATAAGCGCATGGGCTTAGTAAGTGCGATGAAAGGTCCTCTAATTGAAGAGGTTAAAATCCTTCGCCACGATGCTTCACCGCACTTCGTTTTTCGCTATTTGCTTTTTTACGTATGTATTGCGTCACATTTTGTGCATTAGGTCTGTTCCCGTTCGAACGCTATACGAACGCGAACCTTCTGTTTCCTGTTCGAACGCGTTTTACAAACGCTACTCGAACGCGCATGCATTTTGTTTCATCAGGTCTGGATCCGTTCGAACGCGTTATCAAATGCTACATGAACGCGAACCTTCTGTTTACTGTTCGAACGTGTTTACGAACGCTACATGAACGCATACACACTAAACTAAGTCTGTCTCATCATATTTCATGCACAACTGCCTTTTGGGTGAGCTCCCTTGCATTATGTAGCCAATCATATTATTTGTATTCCTGCATTTATCCATTCGATGTGTTCTTGGGATGATATTCGAGCATGATTAGGCTATTAGCATGTTATTTGGTTAATATGTTCATGAGATAGTACTCAAGCATGATTAGGTTGTTCTTAGTTTTCCCTATCATATGATTGAGAAATGTTCATGAGATTGCCATGTGATGTTGCATATTGTGATGAACTTGTTGATGTATGCATGTGAATTTAGAAGCATGATACTCTTGGAAATAAGTGTTACTTAAACTTGATTAAATTATTACATAAATCCTTTCATTACAAGTGAAATAAGTAAGGGACCATTCCGAACCCAACGGTTTGAGGTCTTCCCTTGTGAGGGGTGAGTACGGCCTTAAATCTCATTTTCCTGGTTCACACCAGGTGGCGACTCCATTATTCTCCGGTTTAGTCCCTCGTGGCTACTCCGTACTCCCGACCGGGCCGCGAGCCCGGGACAGCATGCGTCGCCCCAGATCCTGTGTCCCACAGAGAGAAAGTCTACATCTGGATTCGTCTTTACCCTTAATGGAGGTGTCGTTTGCTGGAAGAGTTCCAAATAGGGATCAACAGCAGATTCCACCACAGAGGTGGAATACATTGCAGCTTCTGAAGCTGCAAAGGAAGCTGTATGGATGAGGAACTTTATCATAAAATTGGGAGTTGTCCCAAGTATCGAGAATGCGATTCCGTTATACTGCGATAATACTGGAGCCATTGCGCAAGCAGAGGAACCAAGGGCACATCAGAAGTCGAAACATGTGGAACGCAAGTACCACATCATTCGAGAGACTGTGTCGCGAGGGGATATTATCGTGTGTAAGGTACCGAGTGAAGATAATGTAGCAGACCCGCTGATGAAGTCCATACCTCTGAAGTTGTTTGATAAACACGTGGAGTCTATGGGTATTAGATACAATCGATATTGGCACTAGAGCAAGTGGGAGATTTTGTTGGGGTTGGTGCTCAGAGCGACAATTCCCATTTGTATTTTTTTGAAAATACTTATGTAAAATGTTTTATTATGAATAAAATGAGCAGTTTCTATAATATAATGTATCCTCTTATATGGTAAAGATGTAATAGACCATAGGATGATTAGTCATGATACTGTTGTAAAAGCGTCGCAACTGACATTGAGTAGTATCATGACGTTGTCATTATTAGACTGTTCCTTGTCAAGGTTTACACTATTTGGTCAGTAAAGTTAACCCGTTAAGACCGGTACATGTCGTATACTGGAATATATGATTCCAATGGTTTCTCAATGAACCATGAATCTTGGGGACTTTTACAGACGTGTAGGTGTTTATAGCGGATAAATATTGAACGACTCACCGAAGATTCTTAATGGATGGTACACCAACGTCAATAAAAATCTTCACGGGTTGAGTAACATTTGTGATTCTTAGACTTGAGATACCAATGTGGGCACATAAGATATCTTCCACACTTAGATGGCAGTCACATCACCGATATATTTAGATAAGACCTCCGCCTGTTCGTTGGGTGTGGATAGATCCTCAAGGTGTCATGTGTGTGTCGAGATAGGATCCGTCAGTTCTGTGTACAGAGCATAGGTAGTCCATATATGATTCGCAATCAGATAAGAACCATGGGCCCGTGGTATACTTTAGAAATCAGTTCTAAGTGTTCTCTTTTTTCAGATTGCTAATAGAGACGTCGACGAGATTGTCCCTATAGAGATTTGACGTTTACATCTATATCTCTAGGATATATCCGGATACCTGTGACGGAGGAATTATACATTTGCCATGACCTCGACCTGTATGATTTAGCGAGATTATCTGTTGTCGTCATAATTTACGGGTGGGTAAATTATGGACACGAAATTTGATTTTGTGACGGATATTTCTGAATCTAGAGAGTCTCACTAATGAAATATACTCGTAGAGCACTAGGGCAACATTTATAAATAATACTAATTATTTATAACTCGTTTAAAGGTTAAATGAAAAATACATGTGAATGGACCTAATAGTCATTTCCTAATTTTTATGTATTTGCATTTAATGATAGATTTTATCACATACACATTAATTAAATGTCAAATTGAGATATTTGACTAATATCATAAATATATAGATGTATTTGATATTTAATGTAAATATAATACATATATTTAATATATTTGTATTTAAATAATTATTTAATTATTTAATTGTTAAATGATTAAATTAATTAAAATATAAATATCTAAAGTTGTGATGATTAAGGAAATGCTTTTAGTTGCTTTATTTGACTTTAAGAAATTCATTAAATGGTTCGATGATTAAACTTGCAAGTTGATAAAGATTACTTAATAAAACAAAAAATAAATATCTAGATATTTCCTATTGCTTTAAATTCGGCCAAGGGCTAATTTTTTGTGAAGTATATATTATTTGTTTCATTTTGAGGGTTTCATAAGTTCTAGATACACAAAATATAACACAAAAGTAGTTGAGAGAAAAAGTTTGAAGAAAAGAGAAAAAGCATGGAAATCTTAAGGTTTTGTGAGTTTTCTTTCAATTCTTTCAACATGAAAAATATTTCTAACATGCTTAGCTTCAATTTGTGATGCTTTGATGTTATCTCTACTCTTATATTTTGTGTTTATTTGGTTTTGAATTTGAATGAAAGATTGATGCATGTAAGTAAGCTTAAAATGGTTTCAAAGGCTTACTTTTGATTCTTTAGAAATCAAGTTTCCATTCTAGAGTTTTTGAGCCACTCCTTGGTGACCTAGAATTGTTATAGAGTTATTTCAAAGTGGTGAGGCATGTTTGGTGAATTATTGAATGGATTAAAATGTTGGATTTTAAGGATTTGGTAAAATTGGTCAATTTGATCAAATTGAAAAATTTAGGTTCATAACCCATTCCAAAATTGGGGCTTTTCATATATGTGATGTATTATGGAGTTTATATGATGCATGTAAATTTTTGGGTTGATTGGATTTGATATTGGCATGTTTTGAACAAAAAAGGACGAAATTGCAAAAACTAAAAAAATATGGGTTGTTCGGCAATTATATGAAAATTTGGGATTTGTGTTGCAATCTGATTTTGATGTATTGGATATGCGGGAAATCATTTTAGAAGGGATTTAGAATCATCCAAAGTTATATTTGACAATTTTTGGACTAAAATGATCAATTTTAAAGTATTGGGCCAATTCGGTAATTACCAAGAAATTTGGTTTCTTGTGTAATTTTTCAGAATTTGATAATTGGATAATTAAATAAATAAGTTTATATAATTGATCCATGAAAAATTTTGAAAATGGAAAATTTTGATTTTCCATTATTCCGCTGCGTTACCAGATTTTCGCCATAAAACCCTTAACATTTCCCTTCTACACTTATAAATATTAAGAGAATTTCCTACAATCCCCCACAATCTCTAATATTAATGCAGACACTTAAGAGATTTCCTTGAAATAAAACTGCATTGGTATCGATAGCTTTTGCCTTGAACCTTTCCTAGTGAATGACAATCGGATTTACTTGGCAAACCAATGACCTATAGTCTTAAACTATTATACCGTTGCTGTAAACCAAGATAATAGCCATCACACAACTTCACTTTGAGCATTTCCTATTCTACGATTGTGTTCAATTTAGCCTTGAATATCGGTCCTGGCTTCATCAAACAATCTAGGGAATCCAACTTTCAAAATTTCCATGAAAGGGACCTCACTTCTTACTTGAAATATGTGATCGACTATAAAAAGGTAATATGTCTTTACCCCCATTAGGACTCTTCTCCTAATATAGTAATCATTAAGAGCCTTAGCATATCATAACATTGAGAGATAACACTCTGCGTCATTATAGGAATGAGAAAGAGTATATAACTCTATAATGCTTATTTTAAATTGCACAAAGTTTAATTTTTCCATTTTGAACCTATATCTTGGGATCTCCTGTCAGCTAGGTTGAGTTTCCACAATGACAATTCTTAATTTATAGGCTTTTAGCCCGTTCCCCTCAATGACTTCTCAACTTGCTCTCTAGGTAAACCTTTAGTAAGTGGATCCATTAGGTTTTCCTTCGACTTGACATAATCTATTGCCGCTTGAGAGCAATTTTCTTATGGTATTATTTCTGCGATGTATGTGTTAAGACTTACCATTATACATTATATTTTGGGCTCTGTTAGCTATCACATTGTATGCTTATAGCGGGCACTGATTTTAGCAAATTTGGAATATCCTTTAATAAATTTCGAAGCCATTCCATTTCTTCCGCTATTTTGTCTAACGCTATGTTTGCCTCAAGGATTTCCATGAGATGACTACACCACCAAGTGTGAAAATAAATCCACTCATGGATTTGGAATCCACTGTATCAGATATCCAGTTAGCACTGCTATATCCCTTTAGATAACATGATATCTTGTATAATACAGATCATATTTTGAAGTTTCTCTCAGATGTTGGACAATTATGACCCATAGTATCACTATTTGTACAGAACATTGTGTTGTTGTAAAAATTAACTATGTGACAAAGGAAATTGCTCTTTTATCATTTGTAATTAGATTACCGGGATATATAAATGATAAAAGTCCATATGATTAGTTCCAGATTGATAAGATATGAGACAATATCAATCCATGAAGGTTTAATCATTAAAACATCCCTCGTCGGAGTATTATCGAGATTGGACATCGATAATGCGTAATAGACTAGTATTGCACTTGTGCGTGTTATGGGAGCATAACGGCATAATTCTCATATATTTAAGTATTGGATACTTATGCAAGTGTAATAGGAGGTTGTGTTTACCGATGGTACGGAAACAGCTTCGCTCTGGATAGATCCCTCAGAATTCTATTGATAGTATGACTATGTGTCTATGGAAGTCCGAATCAGGGTAGGTGTATTTGGTCTTAACATGAGACTTGCACCGCTAATACTTGCGACAATCAATATACTTTGGTTTTGGTCATCCAGGGCTTTAACCGGTTCTGTGTACGCCTCTTCTGGGTATATTGAGAATCGTAGTGTATTGGGTGTGATGTCGAGATGGAAGTATCACTTCAGTCATAGTGGAGATGATGGTCACGTAGGATACGGAACTAGTACTCTTATGTACTGCAGTCATCGGGATAATATGACATGGTCATGATTATCCGATGATATGGACTAGTTACCAGAGATTCGACCTGTGCTTTGTACGGGGCAGACACAATTCCAGCCCCAGGCCTAGCACGTGACATCCGATACTGGATCGCAATATGCAATACTACGTATACTACGCCTGATATAGATTACATATTCCTTTAAGAATATTTCTGGAGAATTGGGTAGGCATGGTTCTTTGCTAGAAGCCAACCATGTCTTGTAAATCGGTAAAAACGTAGTATTAGGTACGTACGTGTTCAGATAGTTCGACGACCGGATTTACTGCCAACATATCCGGGGATCTCATGGGTCGCTTCCCGAAGATTCACCAATGACGTATTACTCGTACATTATTAATCTCGGATTAATTAATAGAGCGAAAATTAATCTAGGATTAATTACGTAGATATTTTATCTGGGATAAAATATTATTTAAAAAGAGAGAACGATTAATTTGGAATTAATCGATAAAATAATATATTCGATATATTATACGAAATTAGATTTCGACGCGGAATTAAAATTAGATTTTAATTCGGGTTAACGAGTTAATTTAGAATTAATTCATTAGCGACGTGAATAGTAATTTTGCTAGGCATAATTATTTAATTAAATTTGATTTAATTACGTCGCAATGGAAAATTCGTTAATTCAGAATTAGCGAACCCGAGCCCGGGAGTGTTTGCTGGCCCACTCGCATTTCGAATTCAAGTGCGGCCCGCAAGTCACATCAAGCGTCACATCATTAGTCATTCAAGTGATAGATGTCTTGTCACTTTGAGTGATGTGATGTTAGTCACTTGCGATTGATGGGGGTGGTTGGAAAGCTTTATTGCCTTGTACTTTTGGATTTGAATTTTTTGTATTAGATTTTAGAAATATAAATATACAAAACCAACTCACTTATTCTCTCTCTCTCCCTTCTCCTACCTCACGGCCAAGGGCCATTTCTCTCTAAATTTCTTGCCAAATGTCGAGAGCAACAAGGAAGAATAAGGAAGATTTGTGGCAAAGTTTTCCAATGCTAGCACATGAAGAGTCATCCAAAGGTGATAGGGAAACAAACCCTTGAGCATGGAATCCATTCCAAAGCTTGGAGCTTGTAGATCATCCATGGAGGGCTTGACCGAAAATCAAAGGAGCACAAACAAGGCCATTGCCGAGAGCTTCAAGGAATGGAGCAAAAGTTTTATGTTCAACGCATCGCAAATCTGATCATTGTAAATATGATTCTGCCATACTTCTTTATAGTATTCACATATTTTCATTGCATGAATGATCTTGGGACTATAGTAGAAACCCAACTATGGTATCAGAGCCTTATTTAAGCATGAAATTGATGTAGGGTGAAAATTGGGTAAAATTGATTTGAGTGTTGGATAATATGACCATAGCGTCACTATTTGTACAGATCATGGTGTTGTTGTACAAATCAACTATGTGACAAGGAAATTGCACTCTCATCATTTGTGATTAGATCACCATAGATGTATAAATGAAGAGAGGTCCATATGATTAGTTCCTGGATTGAGATGATATGAGACAGTATCAATCCCCGAAGGATTAATCATTAAATATCCCTAGCCGAAGTATTATCGAGACTGGACATCGATAATGCGGAATAGGCTAGTATTGCACTTGTGCGCGTTGTGAGGGCACAACGGCATAGTTCTCATATATATAAGTATTGGATACTTATGCAAGTGCGATAGGAGGTCGTGTTTCACCGATGGTACGGGAAACAGCTTCGCTCTGGATAGACCCCTCGGAATCCCATTGGTATTATGACTATGTGTCTATGGGAGGCCGAAATCGAGGTAGGTGTGTATAGTCTTAACCTGAGACTTGCATCGCTAATACTTGCGATAATCGGTAAACTCTGGTCTTGGTGGTACAGGGCTTTAACCGGTTCTGGGTACACCGCTTCTGGGTTTATCAGGGAGTCGTAGTGTATTGGGTGTGATGTCGAGACGGAAGTGTCACTTCAGTCATATTGGAGTAGATGTCACGCAGGATATGGTACTAGTGCTCTTGAGTGTTGCGCAACCAATCGGGATATTGTGACCAGGTCATGTATATCCGATTATAGAGACTATGTTACCAGACATCCGATATGTGTTTCGGACGGGGCAGACACTTATCCAGCCCCAGCCCTAGCACGTGATTATCCGATACTGGGCCGATATACACAATACTACGGTATTCTACGCTTGATACAGATCTATATATTCCTGTAAGAATATTTCTGGAGAATTGGGTAGGCATGGCGCTTTGCTAGAAGCCAACCTTGTCTTGTAAATCGATATAAACGTAGTACGAGGTACTTACGTGTTCGGACAGTCCGACGATCGTATTTACTGCCAACATATCCGGAGATCTCATGGGTCGGTTCCCGAAGATTCACCGATGACGTATTACTCGCACTTAGATTAATCTGGGATTAATTAGAAGAGAGAGATAGAATTAATCTGGGATTAATTCGATGAGAGAGAAAATTAATCTGGGATTAATTGCGGAGATATTTTATCTGGGATAAAATATTAATTAAAGAGAGAGAACGATTAATTTGGAATTAATCGATAAAATAATATATTCGATATATTATTAGAAATTGGATTTTGACGCGGAATTAAAATTAGATTTTAATTCGGGCGAACGAATTAATTTAGAATTAATTCGTTAGCGACGTGAATAGTGAATTCGCTAGGCGTAATCACTTAATTACGACGCGACGGAAAATTCGTTAATTTGGAATTAGCGAACCCGAGCCCGAGAGTGATTGCGAGCGCGTTCGCATTTCGAATTCGAACGCGGCACGCAAGTCACATCAAGCGTCAAATCGTTAGTCGCGTCAATCGTCAAATCAATTGTCACTTTGAGTGATGTGATATGACATGTTGTCACTTTATTAAAGTGACATGATGTGAATATAGGGACTGTGTATATATATTTTATTCATTTACTTGGTAAATGGAATAAAGATATAAGTATATATAAATCATTTTCTCTCTCTTGGTTTTTGTGTGGTTCACGTTTTTGGCAAAAATTAATAGCCAATCACGTGACTCTATTTTGCTTTTGGTTGTTCACGTTTTTGGTATTATTTTGTGACAAGATTTGGTGACCACTGAGTCTTCTTTGGTCTTCACGTTTTAGACAAAATGGAGCCAAAACTTTCTCTCTTCTTCACGGTCTTGGACCGTTCTTCTTCTTCTTCTTGTTGTTGCGTTTTCTGCCGAAAATGGAGAAGCAAGATTTGATTTTGTTTCATAAACTTAGTGCTAGCACACTCTAGGAGTGATACAAAGGTGATAGGGAAGTGAGTTTGTGAGCATGGAAGCTTGAAGCTTTGAGCTTCAATGGATCTTGCATGGCCGAATCTTGGACGCACAAAGATGATCAAAACCGAGCAACCCCTGCAGTTTTTGGAGACAAAACCGAGCATGATGGAGCACCAAAAACGCACCTTTGTTCTTCTTTCATCAAAACCGAAAATCAAAGTGAGTATATTCCGCACCTCCTTTGATGTGTTCATATGTGGTTTTTATGCATGTTTTGTGATCTTTGGGACATGATTGAACTCCAACAATGGTATCTTGAGCTAGTTGATGCATAAAACCGAAATTAGGGTTCTTGAGTGATTTGGGGCTTTTTGATTTTGGCTTGTTTATGACAAATTGATTGTTCAATAATGCTTATATATGATCTAATTTGATATATATGTAATCAATTTGACAAAAGAATCATTGGATTGATTTTCCCCAATTTGCAAATTTTTGTCAAAACTTTAATTTGGGTAAACTCGATTTAGGCATGATTTGGTTGAATTGTTTGATGCATTATGCTTGAATGAGGTTGAATTGAAGTTGTGCATGATCAATTTCAAGAAAATTGGATTAGATCAATTTTCCCCAATTCTTAGGTTGGATATGAAACTTGAAATTGGGCAAAATGTGTTTAAGCATGTTTTATTGAATTGGATGTTTAAGTATGCTTAGAACATGTTTAATTGAGATTGTGTGTGGTCAATTTCATGAAATTGGATTGGATTCATTTTTCCCCAAATTGGAGGCTTGGCCGAAAATGTAATAACCCTAATGTCTTGGTAATTTTGTTTTGTTTGATCATTGGATGACTTAAAACAATTGGTTAATGTTGTTTTGAAGTTCAATTGGATTGAATTTTGATTTGGAACATTTTTCCCTTTTAAAGTGGCTTGGCCGAATTTTAAAAGACATGAAATTCATTGTGATTTTGTTGTTTGATTCATTGGATGAGTTGAATTGATTTGGTAAATTATGATTGTGGATTCAATTGGATTGAAACCGAATCGAATTGAAAAACCCCTAATTGCCGAGACTTGAAAGCATGTTAATTGGGTTTGATTTTGATTGAATTGTGTTGGACACCATTTGGTTGTTAAAGTGCATGATTAATTAGGCTAATTGATATTTTAGAAATGTTAAGGTAATTGATTGTGTATTACACTTAGGTTAATTAATGTGAAATTTGGAATTTTATGAGTTAATTAATTTGGGCTTAATTTTGGAAATTGGGCTTGTTAGGTTGTAATTGGGCTTTTGGGCTTTGTTGTAACAAAGTTGGGTTTAGGCAAAATTGGTTGGATCCAATTAGGCCCAAAACCGAATCCAAAAGGTCCAATTATGATTAATGGACCTTAATTATTTAATTGGGCTTAATGGGCCAAAATTAATTTAAAGGCTTATGGGGTAACTCCCGGATTGGATTTTGGTTGTTCGGTTTGACCCGAGTTGATCAAAAGTCCACGCCTTAGAGAAATTAATTAAAAGCCCATTGGACTTTAATTAAATAAAACATTAGATGTTAATCGGGCTTTGAGACCCGTTGCGATTAAATTTGGAATTTAAGTCGTAAAGGTTCGTTAATAAAAGTGTAATATTTAATTTAGAATTAAATAATGAATTAGAATTAAATACGTATTAAATTGGATTTAATTATGTTATTTAATTTAATTCGTAGAAATTGTACTTTGAGTACGTGTTTGCAATACGAGTTTGACTCGAACAAAAATCAAATCTTTGTTTGAACATTGGATGATCACTAATAATCAAGATTAATTAATTTGATTGATTGATTGATAACATGCTTGTATGAATACATGGTTGTGATGTTTGAATAATGTATATCGGATGGATATTAGTCGGGTTGGGCGATTTTGGAAATTGTAATAAATTTGATTTATTAAATTGGACCTGCGTGTCCAGCCTTATCTCCTATTTCTTTGTATTCTCTTCTCACCTATTCCCCTCCATGTAAAAGAGGTTTCTTTAGAAGTGTAGTGTAACGGGTAGAAATAATACAAGTGCTAGCGGGAGAGAGAAAGTGAGAGATTTGATCTAGGATCAATGTAAAATATCCATCCGCATATCATTATTATTTTATTTCATACTCGCTTTATTATGTGTTTAGAATGCATGCTTAAGGGTGTATGATGATGAGACCTTAACAAAGATAATTAAATTGGTAGCCAATTTGCACGCGAAAAACCCTCGTTAAATATCATGCGTTTTTCCTTCCATTGAGTGATTCTTACTCAAGATCCGAGATTGGCAGGGGTTGTTGGCCAAAGTCAAGCCCTTGTCCATCAAAGATGTGTTTTAATCACGAGGCTTTGTTCCATATCGGTGTCGTGTCCAAGTTGTGGTTTGTTGGCCAAAGTCAAGACCACTTCTTGTCCATTGACATTGATTACAAAGCTTCCATGTCAATGGGTCCGCGCTTGACTGGAATCATTAGGTTTGTTGTGCCAAAGCCAAGGCCTAGTTGATTCAGAGGAAAAAGGTTAGGGTATACATTCGATGTATAGGCATATATAAGATATATGTTTGGGACTTGGAAGTCCACCTACTGGATCTAGGAGTTGGATTAGATCTAATTGATCTTCGAGATCTACCTAGTTAATTATCATACAATTTGTTGGCCAAAGTCAAGATTGTGTGATATTTAACGGGATCCTAGCCCACTAGGAAACACGGTTTCCCGAGTACTCGACAGAGGGTTAGAGGCTCGACGAAAAATAGTGGGAGGCAAGTATTGAATTTGCAACATTCGTTCGAATACTCGCTAAACACGCTCATTTTATTTTATTTCGTCATTAGATTAAATATTAGTTAGACTAATATTTAAATTGTTGTTTTAATGAACAGTTGGACTGTATTATACTTGATTATATATAATTGGATTATTAATCAATATATTTGAATTAATTAATTTCAGTTTACAGTTGATTTTATAATTGGATTATAGTAATCAATGTAATTGAGGTTAATTAATTTGGATTATATTTGATTATATAGTTGGACTATTATAATCATTATAATATATAAAGTACCACTAATCGTTGATTAAATAGTTGGACTATTGTAATCAAGATAAAATTGAAAAGTTGGATATTTAAAATATAATCTAGGATTAAAATATTTTAAATGATTTAATTTTCATATTGGGAATAAATAATAGGTTACTTTATTTGATAAAATAACTTATTATACCTTAAGCCCAAAATTAAGCAAGATAAGTAGAGCATAAAATCTTTGGAAGATTTTTGTGATGATGACTTTAATGCTTAATTTAATATACTTGTCATAAATCTAATTTTGGATTTAAGAAGTATTAAAATTGCAATTTATAATTCTTGAGAATTAATTGACTATTCATGTAAAGTCAAAGTTTGCAATTGGGCATGTAGCACGAGGTGCACATTCCTTTCAATATTCTAAAAACCAAGGCTTGGCCTAAGGTTCCTAAAATATTGAAAAGGATAATTGACATATCCCAAAGTGACTACCATTTGGATATGGAAGACACAAATGAATTAAAGAAAGGCGAGGCTCTAACTTTAAAGATGTTGTCTTAGTTATGTTCACAGCTAGTATTGAAATTAGATTTTAAATACTTAGTGTGGTACATAAAATATATGTGTTGATATTCAGAATCTGCTTTGAGCAGGATACTGACTTCAAGATGAGATTGCTCTGCGAATCGGAAACGGGACGAAAGTCGCTGTTTCGACCGTAGATACCTAAGTTTAGGAACTAACCTGGGGTGTGTACTTAAATTAGGAACTGTTATAATGTAACTAGTTTGACTAGAAACATTATCTCTTTATCAGTGTTTAACCACTGCGGGTGAACTTTATATTCTAAAACACTAAAGTGTTTTATTATATAAAGATGATACTGAGATAAACACATTAGATGTGAATAACAGAATTTATATTTTGAATATATAATTAAAATCTCAAACATATAAATTGACAAATAATAGCTTAAATTGATTTGATCAATAGAGACTTATTCGTGGCATTGTTGTCTAGGACACAATTTAACGAGACTCGTATATCCACACTTTTGAAGAGTGGATACTAGGACTGATTTGACTATTCAAATAAGGTCTGCGAATCTATTTTATTAGGTAAAGTACCTAAAATACTATTTACTTGGTAATAGTGTAAATGCCACCGATCTGTTAGCCCTATTCATGGTGAAGTAAGTGGGCCCATATCTAGCTAGGCTAGATGTGAACATGAATATTTCGTGACCTTAACGGATGTGGCATCACGTTATGGTTATGTGTTTCTTTTGAAGAACACAAATCAGAAACTTTGAAGTTTCGACACGAAATTAATAAACAGATCGGCTATAGTATTATTCCGCCACGGTAAGACCATAATGGAAAATACTTTAGCAGTAAGTTTCTCGTATACTTGAAAGAGTATAGTATTCTTTCAATGAGGAACTCTTGGAACACGTCATTTTGACGGTGTGTCCGAACAGGATTAACCGAATTTTGTTAGACATAATAAGGTTAATCATGAGTCGCTTTAAGCTATCATTTCCTTCAATAGGATATGTACTAACAGTGCAAAACTTATTTAGAATAAGGTTCCATAATAATCTGTTTGACAGATATCATATTAGATATGAACGGGAAAGAAACGAGGTTTCTCATTCCTGACAATTTGGGTATGCTAGGCATAACGTTTGGATTATACCAAACTAAGGACCCAAATTGGATAAGTGCCAATATAGGTCATCCTAGGGATACCATAAGTATTGTACTTAACACCTCACTAGAGAACAATTAGATTGTTGCTCTCCATGCGGTTTTCCTGAGAGGAATACCGATATGCAGTGGCAAGTGGGAGGATAGTATAACTCGATGAAAATCGAAGTAATACTGTTCTAGGCACTGAATCTAATGGAACATATATAGTTCATCAAGGATGAAACTATACCATTAATCTTCGAATACACAAGAACAAAGGAAGTGATACGAGGTATCGACTCCCTATTATGACAAAGTGTCATGAATCCGAAATGGATTCCATGTATGTCAATATGTTTGGATTGAAGCAAGCATAAGGTTCTTGGAACTGACGTTTTGAAATAATCAAAATAGTTTATGATTTGACTCAAAACGAAATAATTCTTGTGTATATAAGGAGGTTAGTGGGAGAGGGCACTGACAATGAAATTCCCATAAAACACTCGGTGAAAGCTTGGCTTTCATAAGAAATTCTCCGTAGAATTCTGGGAGTAACAACCTTTATTCAAGGAATAAAGATCTACTGGACTAGATTTGGAGTTGGTAACACTCTCTGAGAAATTGTACATTTAAGATGTACTTATATTGGTGTCTCATACGCTTTGAGCATATGGAGTCACAATCGGGTCAATCCAAGTGATAGTCACTGGATTGAAGATTAAGAACATATGTTAGTATCTGAGAGAACTAAAGATGTTGTCTTAAACTATGGAGATGGAGAACTTGAAGTGACTGGGATCACTGCTGCAAGTTTCCAAACCGGTAAATACTGCGGTACTATAAAGTTTGAACACCGGTGCAGTGAGCTGGAAATATTCCGAGCAAGATAACTGTTGCCGAATTAACAACAAATACGGATTATTGCTGCAGCTAAGGCAGCAATAGAAGCCATTTGGATCGATAATAAATCTAATTAGATTAGATACAGTTCTGTTAGCAGCTGAGCTAGGCGTCAGCACAGGCTAAAGAATTAAAGGTCTCATCGACGATCCAGATATATACTTCTATATCATCTGATTCGTTCGGATCATACATCGTGGCGATGTGATGATCGTGTAAATCGCGTCAGACGATAATTAAGCAAATCCGCTGACGAAAACCTTTCCTCAACAATTTGAGCGAATTGTACATAGTTCGGGTGTTAGACACTCGAGTGACTGGCTATGTGCCAAGTGGGAGATTGTTGGATAATATGACCCATAGCGTCACTATTTGTACAGATCATGGTGTTGTTGTACAAATTAACTATGTGACAAGGAAATTGCACTCTCATCATTTGTGATTAGATCACCATAGATGTATAAATGAAGAGAGGTCCATATGATTAGTTCCTGGATTGAGATGATATGAGACAGTATCAATCCCCGAAGGATTAATCATTAAATATCCCTAGCCGAAGTATTATCGAGACTGGACATCGATAATGCGGAATAGGCTAGTATTGCACTTGTGCGCGTTGTGAGGGCACAACGGCATAGTTCTCATATATATAAGTATTGGATACTTATGCAAGTGCGATAGGAGGTCGTGTTTCACCGATGGTACGGGAAACAGCTTCGCTCTGGATAGACCCCTCGGAATCCCATTGGTATTATGACTATGTGTCTATGGGAGGCCGAAATCGAGGTAGGGTGTATAGTCTTAACCTGAGACTTGCATCGCTAATACTTGCGATAATCGGTAAACTCTGGTTGGTGGTACAGGGCTTTAACCGGTTCTGGGTACACCGCTTCTGGGTTTATCAGGGAGTCGTAGTGTATTGGGTGTGATGTCGAGACGGAAGTGTCACTTCAGTCATATTGGAGTAGATGTCACGCAGGATATGGTACTAGTGCTCTTGAGTGTTGCGCAACCAATCGGGATATTGTGACCAGGTCATGTATATCCGATTATAGAGACTATGTTACCAGACATCCGATATGTGTTTCGGACGGGGCAGACACTTATCCAGCCCCAGCCCTAGCACGTGATTATCCGATACTGGGCCGATATACACAATACTACGGTATTCTACGCTTGATACAGATCTATATATTCCTGTAAGAATATTTCTGGAGAATTGGGTAGGCATGGCGCTTTGCTAGAAGCCAACCTTGTCTTGTAAATCGATATAAACGTAGTACGAGGTACTTACGTGTTCGGACAGTCCGACGATCGTATTTACTGCCAACATATCCGGAGATCTCATGGGTCGGTTCCCGAAGATTCACCGATGACGTATTACTCGCACTTAGATTAATCTGGGATTAATTAGAAGAGAGAGATAGAATTAATCTGGGATTAATTCGATGAGAGAGAAAATTAATCTGGGATTAATTGCGGAGATATTTTATCTGGGATAAAATATTAATTAAAGAGAGAGAACGATTAATTGGAATTAATCGATAAAATAATATATTCGATATATTATTAGAAATTGGATTTTGACGCGGAATTAAAATTAGATTTTAATTCGGGCGAACGAATTAATTTAGAATTAATTCGTTAGCGACGTGAATAGTGAATTCGCTAGGCGTAATCACTTAATTACGACGCGACGGAAAATTCGTTAATTTGGAATTAGCGAACCCGAGCCCGAGAGTGATTGCGAGCGCGTTCGCATTTCGAATTCGAACGCGGCACGCAAGTCACATCAAGCGTCAAATCGTTAGTCGCGTCAATCGTCAAATCAATTGTCACTTTGAGTGATGTGATATGACATGTTGTCACTTTATTAAAGTGACATGATGTGAATATAGGGACTTGTGTATATATATATTTTATTCATTTACTTGGTAAATGGAATAAAGATATAGTATATATAAATCATTTTCTCTCTCTTGGTTTTTGTGTGGTTCACGGTTTTGGCAAAAATTAAAGCCAATCACGTGACTCTATTTTGCTTTTGGTTGTTCACGTTTTTGGTATTATTTTGTGACAAGATTTGGTGACCCACTGAGTTTCTTTGGTCTTCACGTTTTAGACAAAATGGAGCCAAAACTTTCTCTCTTCTTCACGGTCTTGGACCGTTCTTCTTCTTCTTCTTGTTGTTGCGTTTTCTGCCGAAAATGGAGAAGCAAGATTTGATTTTGTTTCATAAACTTAGTGCTAGCACACTCTAGGAGTGATACAAAGGTGATAGGGAAGTGAGTTTGTGAGCATGGAAGCTTGAAGCTTTGAGCTTCAATGGCTTGCATGGCCGAATCTTGGACGCACAAAGATGATCAAAACCGAGCAACCCCTGCAGTTTTTGGAGACAAAACCGAGCATGATGGAGCACCAAAAACGCACCTTTGTTCTTCTTTCATCAAAACCGAAAATCAAAGTGAGTATATTCCGCACCTCCTTTGATGTGTTCATATGTGGTTTTTATGCATGTTTTGTGATCTTTGGGACATGATTGAACTCCAACATTGAGCATGTTTGGATGAAATTGATTGTTTGAGTATGCTTGAATGATGATAACATAGTGTTATGCATGATCAATTTGATGAAAATTGAATTGGATAATTTTTTCCCCAAAATTTGGCTTGGCCGAATGTCATTGGTGCCCTAAATGTCATGGTGATTTTGTTTTTTTTGAATCATTGGGTGAGTTTGAAAGACTTGGGAAATGTTGATTTATGATTCAATTGGATTGAAATCGGAATTTAACTAAAAACCCTAAATTGCCGTGACTTAGAAGCATGTAAAATGAATTGATTTTTGATTCAATAAAGTTGGACATGTGTTGATGATAATTAGCATAATTAATTATGTAAATTGGTATTTTGGAAATGTTAATTTGGTTAATTAATTATGGCTATACACTTTAGATTAATTTAATTGTGAAATTTGGAGTTTTATAATTTAATTAATTGGGCTAAATTTGGAATTGGGCTTATAAAGTTGTATTTGGGCTTAATGGGCTTGGTTGGGCCAAGTTTGGTTTAGGCTAATTGGTTGGATCCAATTGGGCCCAAAACCATAACCATAAAGTCCAAATATAATTAAATGGACCTTTAATTTTAATTGGGCCTAATGGGCCTAAATTGGTTTCTTGGCAAATAAGGGTGATTCCTTAAATGGGCTTTGGTATTTGGGTTTGACCCATATTGACCAAAGTCCATGCCTTAAGAAATTAATTGAAAGCTCACTGGACTTTAATTAAATTGACATTGGATGTTAATTGGGCTTTGAGACCCGTAAAGATTAGATTTAGAATCTAAGTCGTAAAGGCACATTAAATAAAGTGTAATTATTTAATTTGGAATTAAATAAAGTGTAATTATTTAATTTGGAATTAAATAAAGAATTAGTATTGAATACAAATTAAATTAGATTTAATGTTGTAGTTTATATAATTCGAGAATTCGTACTTTGAGTACTTATTCTTAAAACGAGTTTGACTCGTGCAAATCAAATCGTTGTTTGAACATTGGATGGTCATTAATTTCAGATTAGTTAATTGGATTAGATTGATTGATAACATGCTTTGTGTGAATACATGGATGTGATGTATGAATAATGTATATCAGATAGATATTAGATGGGTGAGGGCAATTTTGGAAATTGTTGTAATCAATTAGAATTTATTAAATTGGACCTGCGTGTCCAGCCTATTACCTCTTGACTCTTTGTATTTCTCTTCTCACCTATTCCCCACAATGTAAATGAGGTTTCTTTAGAAGTGTTATGTAATTGGGTAGAAGTAAGATTTGTGCTAGCGGGAGAGAAGAAAGGGAGAGAGTTATTCTAGGAACAAAGTGTTTTAAATATCCATCTGTATATCATTATTAAATTTATTTACGCGCCTTATTATGTTTTTAGAATGCATGTTTAAGGGTGTATGATGAGACCTTAACAAAGATAATTAATTGGTTGCCAATTACGCGAAAAACCCTCAACATATATTAAGCATTTTTCCTTCCATTGAATGATTCATTCTCAAGATCCAAGATTGGCACTGGTTTGTTGGCCAAAGTCAAGGCCTTTGTCCATCGCAGATGTGTTTAAATCATGAAGGCTTTGTTCCATATCGGTGTCTTGTCTAAGTTGTGATTTATTGGCCAAAGTCAAGATCACTTCTTGTCCATCGACATCGATCACGAAGCTTTCCAAGGTCAATGGGTCTCGCTTAACTGGGATCATTAAGTTTGTTGTGCCAAAGCCAAGGCTTAATTGATTCAGAGGAAAAAGGTTAGGCAATATATTGGATATATTGGCATATATAAGATATATGTTTCGGACTTGGATGTCCACCTACTGGATATAGGAATTGGATGAGATCCAATTGATCTTAGAGATCTACCTAGTTAAATATCATACAATTTGTTGGCCAAAGTCAAGGTTGTGTGTTATTTAACGGGATCCTAGCCCACTAGGAAACAAGGTTTCCCGAGTACTCAACAGAGGGTTAGAGGCTCGCCGAAAAATAGTGGGAGGCAAGTATTAAATTTGCAATTTCGTTTAGATACTTGCCAATACGCGCTCATTTCAATTTTTCGTCAATACTTAAATAAATATTAGTTGGACTAATATCGTTGTTTTAATTAAACAGTTGAACTGTATTCAAACTACTTCAATTTATAGTTGATTATATAATTGGATTATAATAATCAATATATTTGAATTTAACCAATTTGATTATAGTTGATTATATAGTTAGACTATAGTAATCATTATATTTAATAGTACCAGAAATCGTTGATTGAATAGTTGGACTATTGGAATCAAGATAACTTAAAGATTAATGTTTAGAACATTATCCTGGGTGAAAATGTTTTTAACAGCTTAAATTTTCAAATTGGAAATAAAACCTCAGGATAGTCATGAAAACTAAGAAGTTATTCTATTTGATAGAAAAACCTCTTGGGCCTAAGCCCGGAGTTGATCAAATAGTAGAATATGATATTTGGAATATTCATGTGATGATAACTTTAGTGCTCAATCCTTACCACAGTGACACTTTAATTTCGTCGTCAAAATTAAGGATTAGATCATTGTAACATGATGTTGAAATTAAAGATCTTCATATATCTATTCTTAGATCTTAGAAGTATAAATTGCAAACAAGAAGTTCTTTAGCTCGCGTATGTCAGAGGGTACATCTGTCGAGCACTAGGTGTCGCAGATGATTGCTGACATTGATCAGCTAGGTTAGCTGGGCATTACCTACGTGGCTGAGACTGCAAAAGATTTGATCTTATAGTCTCCACCCAAAAGCTGGGGCAGGTTCATTATGAACCAAAAGTAAACTCTTGGAGAGTTAATGGCTATGCTCTAGGAGGCAGAGCCAGAGCTTCTAAAAAGGTCAAAGGCAAAATCATCACAGTCTTCTAGGAAGACAAAGGACATATCCCAAGATGTCTGCCTAAACTGTGGCAAATGGGGTCACTGGATGCGTGACTGCCGTATGGACAAGGCAGACATGAAGGAAGTGAAGACGGGCAAGGCTCCAACTTCAAATATGTTTGTCACAAACATGTTCACTATTAGTTTCAAAATTGGATTTTGATATTAAGTATTGTATATAAATCTGCAATGATGTGCACAATCTGCTGATAAGCAGGATACTGACTTCAGTTGAGATTGATCTGCGAATCGAAAATGGGACGAGAGTCGCTGTTTTAACCGTAGAAACCTAAGTTTAGGAACTACCCTTTGGGTGTGTACTTAAATTAGGAAACTGTTAAAATGTAATTAGTTTGACTAGAAACATTATCTCTATATCAAAGTATAATCCGTTGCAGATATACCTTTATATTCTAGAACACTAAAGTGTTTTATTTTATGAAGATGATATTGAGATAAGCACATTAGATGTGAATAACAGTATTTATATTTTGAATATAAATGAATCTCAAACGTATAACATTACAAACAAATAGCTCAAACTGATTTAATCAAATGAGACTTATTTGTCGCATTGTTGTCTGGGACACATTAAACAAGACTCGTATAACCATACTTTTGAAGAGTGGATACTAGGACGGATTTGATCTTATTCAAATGATGTCTACGAATATAGTTTTTTAGGCAAAGTGCCTAAAACACTTTTTACTTGGTAAACGTGCAAGTGCCATCGATCTGTTAGCCCTCGTTCATAGTGACGTAAGTGGGCCCATATCTAGCTAGGCTAGAGGTGGATGTGAATACTTCATAACCTTTACGGATGTGGCATCGCGTTATGGTTATATGTTTCTATTGAAACACGAATCAGAAACTTTTTGAGTTTCGACACGAAGTAGACAGACAGATCAGCTAAAGTATTAAACCGTCATGGTTAGACCGTGATGAAAATACTTAAGCAATAAGTTTCTCGAACACCTAAAACTGTATAGTATTCTTTCACAAAGGACTCCTCCCGGAACACCTCAATTGAGCGGTGTGTCAAAATAGAGAAACCGAACATTGTTGGACATGATAAGGTTAATCATGAGTCGCTCTGAGCTACCATTTTCCTTCAAGGGATACGCATTAAACAGTGCAACACTTATTTTGAATAAGGTTCCATAAAAATCTGTTTGACAGATTTCATATTAGATATGAACAAGAAAGAAACTAGGTTTTCTCATTCCTGAAGATTTGGGTATGCTGGGCATATGTTTGGATGATACCAAACTAGAACCCAAATCGGATAAGTGCCTAAGTTGTAGGTTATCCTAGGGAAACCAAAGTATAGTACTTATACAACTCACAAGAGAATAATGTAATTGTTGCTCTCCATGCGGTTTTCCTAAGAGGAATACCTATATGCAGTGGTAAGTGGGAGGAAAGTAAAACTCGATGAAAATCAGAGTAATACTGTTCTAGGCACTGATTCCTTAATGGAACACAAATAGTTCATCAAAGGATGAAACTGTACCAATAATCTTCGAATACACAAGAACCACGTAAGTCGGAGAGAGTCAAAAAATAACATGGGAGGTATGGGTTTCTGATCTCACCTCATGAAGATGTCAATCTTATTGAGGAATACAAACTGACTACGTATGGGGAAGTGATATAAGGTATCGACTCTCTATTATGGGAAAGTGCCATGATGTCCGAAATGGATTCCATATAAACCAACCATGTTTGGATACTGGTTGTAGTACCGGAAGACATTGTGCCTATTGGTACTATATGAGTCTTCAAGGAAGACATAAATGGATGGCAACATATCAACGTACAAAGCTAGGCTTGTAGCGAAAAGGTATCTTTATCAACATTTTGTCGATTACGACGAAACCTTTTACCCGTTGCCATGGTTAAATCCATTTGGATAATGCTTGCTAATGCTGCATCTTTCATTTATGAAATATGGCAGCGGAACATCAAAATCGCTTTCCTTAAACGGAAACCTTTTGGAGGATGTTTACAACATCCTGACGGTTTTGTTGTACCAAAACGAGCAAACAAGGTTTGCAAGTTAATTCGATCCATTCATGGATTGAAGCAATCATTGCGTTCTTGGAATTATCATTTTGATGTAATCATAATGGTGTATGATTTAATTCAAAACGAAAATGATTTTTGTGTATATAAGGAGGTTAGTGGGACCGCACTGACAATGACTGTCCTATATAATGATGACATATCATTTCTTGGAAATGATATTCCCATAATACAATCGGTGAAAGCTTGGCTTTCATGAAAATTCTCCATAGAATACTTGGGAGAGACAACCTTTATTCTAAGAATAAGGATCTATTGGGATAAATCTAAAAGTTGTTGGCACTCTCCGAGTACTCGTACATTGAAATAAATATACGCGACCTGGTGTCTCATATGCTTTGAGCATATGGAGTCACAATCAGGCCAATCCAAGTGATAGTCACTGGATTGATGTTAAGAACATCCTTAAGTATCTTAGATGAACTAAGGATGCTTTCTTAAGCGATGGAGAATGAGAACTTAAAGTGACTGGGTTCACTGCTGCAAGTTTCCTAACCGATAAAAATGACTATAAGTCATAATAAAGGTACTATATAGTTTGAATAACGGAACAGTGAGCTGGAAATCTTCCAAGCAAGATACTGTTACCGAATAAACAACACAAGCGGAATGTTGCTGGAGCTGAGGCAGCAATAAAAGCCATTTGGATCTTAATAATCCTAATCTGATTAGTTATAGTTCTGTTAGCAGCTGAGCTAGGCTACAACATAGGCTAAATAATTAATGGTCTCATCAACGATCCAAGTATATACTTCAACTATTCATCTGATTCGTTCGGATCATACATCGTGGCGATGTGATGATCGAATAAATCGCATCAGATGATAACAATGCAAATCTGCTGACGAAAGCATTTTCTCAGCAGAAGTTTGAGCAAACCGTACATAGTTCAAGTGTAGGACACTTGAGTGATTGGATATAGGCCAAGTGGGAGATTGTTGGACAATTATTACCCATAGCATCACTATTTGTACACAATATTGTGTTGTTGTACAAATTAACTATGTGACAAAGGAAATTGCTCTTTTATCATTTGTAATTAGATTACCGGATATATAATGATAAAAGTCCATATGATTATTTCCGGATTGATAGATATGAGACAGTATCAATCCATGAAGGTTTAATCATTAAAACATCCCTAGTCGGAGTATTATCGAGATTGGACATCGATAATACGTAATAGACTAGTATTGCACTTGTGCGTGTTATGGGAGCATAACGACATAGTTCTCATCATATTTAAGTATGGATACTTATGCAAGTGTAATAGGAGGTTGTGTTTACCGATGGTACGGAAACAGCTTCGCTCTGGATAGACCCCTCAGAATTCCATTGGTAGTATGGCTATGTGTCTATGGAAGTCCGAATCAGGGTAGGTGTATTTGGTCTTAACCTGAGACTTGCACCGCTAATACTTACGACAATCAATATAATTTGGTTTTGGTCATCCAGGGCTTTAACCGGTTTTGTGTACGCCTCTTCTGGGTATATTGAGAATCGTAGTGTATTGGGTGTGATGTCGAGATGGAAGTATCACTCCATTCATAGTGGAGATGATGGTCACGTAGGATACGAAACTAGTACTCTTATGTACTGCAGTCATCGGGATAATATGACAAGGTCATGATTATCCGATTATAGAGACTAGTTACCAGAGATTCGACCTGTGCTTTGTACGGGGCAGACACAATTCCAGCCCCAAGCCTAGCACGTGACATCCGATACTGGATCGCAATACGCAATACTACGTATATTATGCCTGATATAGATTACATATTCCTTTAAGAATATTTCTGGAGAATTGGGTAGGCATGGTGCTTTGCTAGAAGCCAACCATGTCTTGTAAATCGGTAAAAACGTAGTACTAGTTACGTACGTGTTTGGATAGTTTGACGACCGGATTTACTGCCAACATATCCGGGGATCTCATGGGTCGCTTCCCGAAGATTCACCGATGACGTATGACTCGCACATTATTAATCTGGGATTAATCAATAGAGTGAAAATTAATCTGGGATTAATTACAGAGATATTTTATCTGGGATAAAATATTATTTAAAAAGAGAGAACGATTAATTTGGAATTAATCGATAAAATAAAATATTCGATATATTATACGAAATTAGATTTTGACGCGGAATTAAAATTAGATTTTAATTCGGGCTACCAAGTTAATTTAGAATTAATTCATTAGCGACGCGAATAGTAATTTTGCTAGGCATAATTATTTAATTAAATTTGATTTAATTACGTCCCAACGGAAAATTCGTTAATTCGGAATTAGCGAACCCAAGCCCGGGAGTGTTTGCGGGCCCACTCACATTTCGAATTCAAGTGCGGCCCACAAGTCACATCAAGCGTCATATCATTAGTCATTCAATTGATAGATGTCTTGTCACTTTGAGTGATGTGATGTTAGTCACTTGTGATTGATGGGGGTGGTTGGAAGGCTTTATTGCCTTGTACTTTTGGATTTGAACTTTTGGTATTAGATTTTAGAAATCTAAATACACAAAACCAACTCACTTATTCTATCTCTCTCCTTCTTCCTACCTTGCATACCAACGGCAGGGCCATTCTCTCTAAATTTCTTCCACTGCTGAGAGCAACAAGGAAATAGGGATTTGTTGCCTTTTTTTCCAATTGCAGCACATGAAGATTCATCCACAGTGTAGGGAAACAAACCCGTGAGCATGGAATCCATTCAAAAGCTTGAGCTGTAGATCATCCATGGGGGCTTGACCGAAATCAAAGGAGCACATAAAGGCCATTACCGAGAGCTTCAAGGAATGGAGCAAAAGTTTTTTTTGTTCAACGCAATCATCGCAAACTCGATTATGTAAGTATGATTCCGCCATAACTTCTTTATAGTATTCACTATTTCATTGCTTGATGATCTTGGGACTATAGAGAAACCCAACATTGATACCTCAAAACTCCTTATTATGGGTTTCAGTTGTTGTCCTGGATTAACTCATATATCTACGAAGCCTGTTTATAACTTGAGATACATCAGACTTCTTCAGATGATTCTCCGAATACTCTAATGTCGATCGCTCAAACCCGTATTCTTTTATAAATGTAAACTTTAGGTGTAGACACTAACATTTTTGCATGTAAAGTCCCTATGAGGATCTCACTTGGAAACGGACGTCGGAATCAAGAGCAGAATTGACATTTTTGTTGGACTTAATTCCTCGTTTCCTTTCGGTTTCGCTTGTTGGAACCTCTATTTGAAACACATTTATTAGCCAACCCCCGCAATACACACACCAAGCCATCTCATCCAAAGCCCATCAAAAATAATTCAATTAAATTAAATAAATGTGAATTTAAATAAATTACATTAAAACCAATTAATTGAAATTAAAATTGAATTAAAATCTAATAATTAAATTACTAATTAAATAAATCACCTTCCTAAATTACCAAAGCTTAAATTAAATTAATAATCCGGTCACCAAATTTACATATATTCCCCCACCAAATACATATTTGTTTCCCTTTTAAATCTAATAATTCCCTATTAATTGATTTCTTTCCTTTCAAAAAAACCGCATGCACAACCCGAACCCTATACAACATCACTATAAAATAACACAAAACCATAACTTCCCCTAATGTTCACAGACAATTCACAGCAAAACAAAAACCTAATAACCTCTCTCTTCTTCCACTCTCACAGCACTTCAACAAGAATCAAAAACAAAAACTAACCCTCACAAATTGCCTCTGCTGCCCCTCCTCCCGGCACGCCACACCCCTTCAACTCATCACAAACGCCAAAACATTCACACATAAGCGAATAAACCAGTTCCCCAAGCACCACTTCACACAAAAAACCTGCCCCTCACAGCCATCAATTGCCCTCAACCGACTTCACCCCCTTCACCAACCCATGTTAGACATTATGTCCCATAGCATCACTGTTTGTAAATGATATTGTATTATTGTACAAAATTAACTATGTGATAATGAAATTGCCTTTTGCCGTTTTGTAATATTATTTACTTTGACTTATAAATGGCGAAAGTCCATATGATTAGTACCTGGACTGAGAATGATATGAGACAGTATCAGTCCCAAAGGTTTAATCATTAAATATCCCTAGTCGTAGTATTATCGAGACTGGACATCGATAATGCGGAATAGACTAGTATTGCGCTTGTGCACGTTGTGAGGGCACGACGGCATAGTTCTCATATATTTAAGTATTGGATACTTATGCAAGTGCGATAGGAGGTTGTGTTTTACCGATGGTACGGAAAACAGCTTCGCTCTGGATAGACCCCCGCGGAATCCCATTGGTAGTATGTCTGCGTGTCTATGGGAGGCCGCATCAGGGTAGGTGTATATGGTCTTAACCTGAGACTTACATCGCTAGTACTTGCGACAATCGGTAAACTTTAGTTTTGGTGGTTGGGGACCTTAACCGGTTCTGTGTACACCTCTTCTGGGTTTATCGAGAATCGTAGTGTACTGGATGTGATGTCAAGATGGAAGTATCGCTTCAGACATATGGAGGTGATGATCACGCAGGGCACAGAACTAGTACTCTATAAAAGGTTGCAACCGTCGGGACAATATGACAAGGTCAGGATTGTCCGATTTAAAGAGACTAGTTGCTTGATGTCCGATATATGTTTCGTACGGGCAGACACATCTCCAGCCCCAGGCCTAGCATGTGACCATCCGATACTGGATCGATGTACGCAATACTACGGTATACTACGCCTGATACAGATCTTATATTCCTATAAGAATATTTCTGGAGAATTGGGTAGGCATGGCGCTTTGCTAGAAGCCAACCTTGTCTTGTAAATCGGTAAAGACGTAGTACGAGGTACGTACGTGTTCGGATTATCCGACGACCGTATTTACTGCCAAAATATCCGGAGATCTCTTGGGTCGCTTCCTGAAGATTCACCTATGATATTTGATTCGAACTTAATTAATCTTGGATTAATTGCGGAGAAACTTTATCTCGGATAAAGTGCCTTATTTAGAGAGAGAACGGTTAATTTGGAATTAATCGATATATTATTATATTCGATATAATAATCGAAATTCGATTTCGACGCGAAATTAAAATTAGATTTTAATTCGGGCGTACGAGTTAATTTAGAATTAATTCGTAAGCGACGTAAATAATAATTTCGCTAGGAGCGATTATTTATTTAAATCCGATTTAATTAACGTCGCGACGCTAGCTCGGTATTTCGGAAATATCGAACCCGAACGCGTGAGTGGACGTGGGCCCACTTTCATTGGGAAACGTGTGGGGCCCACATGACACTTGTCATTATATGAATGGCATTGCATGTTAATAGTGTACAAACACTCTAAGGCATTGCATGGTGATAGTGTGCATTTCACTCAAAGCATTGCATGGAGTTTGAGTGTTTGACACTCTAAGCCATTGCATGGTTTATGTCATAGATTTATTATTAATTTAATAAATTATAACATAAATATAAATTGATTTTTGGTAATACAAAGATTAATTAATCAAGACTTTACACAAAATTCTCTCTCTCTCTCTCAAATTGCCGTGAACACCATTGTCAAGGGCAAGGAAGATTTGATCTTCCACTTCTCCATTTTTGCTAGCACAAGCAAGGGATCAAAAGAGGTGATAGGGAAACCATCAAAGAGCTTGGAATACAAAGCTGGAGCTTCAAGTCTTCTTCTTCTCTTGGCCGAATCCTCCACCACTTGGAGCTTCTACCATTTGATCTTCTACTTCATCACAAGGCATTGTAAGTATGATTCCGCCATACTTCATGTTTAAATATATATTCTTTATAGTATTTCATATGCTTAATCTTTGTTTGGGACATATTATAGAAACCAACAATGGTATCATTGAGCTAGGTTTAAGCATGAAATACTTTAGGTTAAATTTGGGTAAAATTGATTGAAGCATGTTCTTGTGAAATTTGATGAATGAGTATGCTTATATGTATGTTAAATGACATTATATGAAATCAATTTTATGAAAAATGCATTGGATGATTTTTCCCCCCCAAAATTTCTACCTTGGCCGAATGGGTGTGATAAATTGATTGAAGCATGTTCTTGTGAAATTGATGAATAAGTATGCTTGCATGTATATAGAATGATATTACATGGAATCAATTTTATGAAAAATGCATTGGATGATTTTTCCCCAATATATTCACCTTGGCCGAATGGCATGATGAAATTGATATAAGCATGTTCTTATGAAATTTGATTAATAAGTATGCTTGCATGTGTATACATGATGTTATATGGAATCAATTTCATGAAAAATGCATTGGATGATTTTTCCCCAAATCCATGCCTTGGCCGAATGTATTACTACTTGGAGTGGTTTGATATTTTTTGTGTATAAGATCATTGGATGACTTAGAACGTGTACGGGACGTAGATTAGTAATTCAATCGGATTGAAAACAAATCGACACAAAAAACTCACCTTGGCCGAATCAACAAGGACATGAAATGGAGTTGATTTTTTGTTAAAATTAATGTTGGACATTTATTTTGAACAATACATGATAATAAATTAAATGGGTATTATTGGAATATTTGGTTTAATATGTTAATCTTGATATTACACTTTAATTAATTGGATTTTAATGTTTGGAATATTAAAATTGATTAATGGGCTTTAAAATAATTTAATTGGGCCTTATGGGCTTGAAATTGGTTTTATGGCACTTAAGGGTGATTCCTTATTTGGGCTTGGTAATTGGGTATGACCCACATTGACCAAAGCCCAAGCCTTATAAATCAATTGAAAGCCCATTTGACTCGAATTAATTAAACATTGGATGTTAGTTGGGCTTTGAGGCCCAATAAGATTAGATTTAGAATCTAAGTCTTTAAAGCACATTAAAGTGTAAACATTTAATTTGGAATTAAATAAATGAATTAGTATTGAATACGAATTAAATAAGATTTAATAAGTAGTTCGATATAATTCGCGAATTCGTACCTTGTGTACTTATTCTCAATCGAGTTGGACTCGCGCAAAATCAAACCGTTGTTTGAACATTGGATGATCACTTAACAAAGACTAATTAATTGGATTAGATTGGTTGTAAAAGCATGTCTTGTTTGAATATATATGTATGTGATGAATGAATAGTGTATATCGGATGGATATTAGAAGGGAAAGGGTATTTTAGAAATTATTGTAAATTTGGAATTTATAAATGGACCTGCGTGTCCAGCCTTATCTCTTTATCTCTTTGTATTCTCTTCTCACCTAATTCCCCTCAATGTAAATGAGGTTTCTCTTATTGTATTATGTAATTGGGTAGTAGTAGAATAGTGCTAGCGGGGAGAGAGAAAGGGAGTGATTTGTTCTAGGAACAAGTTGTTTATATATCCATCCGCATATCACTATTATTTTACTTTACGCGCTTTATGATGTTTTAGAAGCATGCTTAAGGGTGTATGATGATGAGACCTAACAAAGATAAATTAATTGGTTGCCAATTACGCAAAAATCCCTCAAACAATATTAAGCGATTTTCCTTCCGTTGAATGATTCTTTCTCAAGATCCGAAATTGGCATTGGTTTGTTGGCCAAAGTCAAGACCTTTGTCAATTGAAGGATGTGTTTGAATCATGAGAATTTTTGTTACACATCGGTGTCCTGTCCAAGTTGTGATTTGTTGGCCAAGTCAAGATCACTTCTTGTCCATCGACATTGATTACGAAATTTTCCTTGTCAATGGGTCCCGCTAACTGGAATCATTAGGTTTGTTGTGCCAAAGCCAAGGCTTAGTTGATTCAGAGGAAATGGTTAGGAAAATGTATTAGATACATTGACATATGTATTAGATATATATGTTTCGGACTTGGATGTCCACCTACCGGATCTAGGAATTGGATGGATCCAATTGATCTTCGAGATCTACCTAGTTAAATATCATACAACTTTTGGCCAAAGTCAAGGTTGTGTGTTATTTAACGGGATCCTAGCCCACTAGGAAATTGCGATTTCCCGAGTTCTCTACAGAGGGTTAGAACTTGAAGAAAATAGTGGGAGGCTATTATTGAATTTGCAATTTCATTCAGATATTTAGCCTTACGCGTCTTTCAAAATTATTTCGTCAATATTTTAAATAATTAGTTGGACTAATATATTGTTATTTTTTTATGTAACAGTTTGACTGTACCCATAACATCGTTGACTTTATAGTTGGACTATAGTTTGTCAAGATGACTGGCAAAGGTAATATCCGCGACATAATCATGGGCGATAATGTCTTCAAAGGGACAAACTTTGCCGACTGGGAAATGAACCTCAAGATTGTGCTTGGGGCTGAGAGGATACTGTATACTATTCAGAGACCTCTCCCGCCTAAACCCACTGAGCCACTGGAGCTAGAGTTATGGAAACTCATAGTGATGATTGTGACCAAGCTCAGTCAGTTATGCTAGCTGCAATGACTCAGCATTTCAGACGCCAGAATAGGGACTTGATCCCTATAACATGATGGCAAGATTGCGTGATCTTCACCGCACTAACAAGCGGATGAAGAGGTACGAGCTAGTAAGGAAACTCTTCCGCTCCCGGATGACAGACGGCGCATCAGTTGAAGCCCACGGACTCAAATGATCGCTGACATTGATGAGTTAGCCAATATGGGCATAGTCTTGGAGGCTGAGCTGACGATTGATATGATATTACAATCGCTTCCCTATACTTGGAAAAATCATCATCAACTACAAGTTGATGGATACTGACGACACTCTCGGAGAGTTGTTGTCCGTACTGAAGGAGTCCGAAAGGAACTCCTAAGGGGAGCAAGCGCGAGGCGCATTATGCATCGACCTCTCATGCGCCAAAGGGCCGGCCCCAAGGCAATTGGAGGTGCGAGGAAGAAAAGTTTCAAGAAGAAGGGTAAAGGCAAGTTGACAGTGGCTTCTAGGAAGCCAAAGACAAATCTCGCGACATCTGCCTCAACTGCGGCAAGAGGGGTCACTGGAAACGTGACTGCCGAATGAGCATTGTGCAGAGGGAGGATATCAAGGCTGGCAAGGCCATTGCCTCTGGTATGTTTGTTATTGAGATAAATATGAATACTTCTAGTTTTAAAATTGGATTTTTGATTCTGGTTGTGGTGCTCATATTTGTACTGATGTGCAGGATCTGCATGATAGCAGGGTGCTGGCGTCAGGGGAGATGGATCTACGGGTCGGAAACGGAACACCAGTTGCTGTTTTGGCCGTAGGGACTTTTGTTTTAGTACTGCCCTCAGGGCATGAACTTAAACTTTTGAACTGTTATTTGTGCCCTAGTTTAACTAGGAATATAATATCTGTATCTTTGTTAACCCAGCAAGGTTACACTTTTGTATTCAGGAACACAGGGTGTTATTTATATAAAATGATGCAGAAATTTGCACAGCTGTTGCAAATAACGGTCTTTATATTTTGAATATAAATGAATCTCCTAAAATGACAAACAAAAGGCTCAAAGGAGTAATCTAAAAGATGAAGCTTATATGTGGCATTGTCGTCTGGGACACATCAACAAGACTCGCATATCCACACTTTCAAAGAGTGGGTACTTGGACGAATTTGATCCCAATTCATATGACGTCTGCGAATCTTGTCTTTTAGGCAAAATGCCTAAATCACCTTTTAGCGGTAAAGGTGAACGTGCCACAGAACTGTTGGCTCTCGTTCATACTGATGTATGCGGGCCCATGTCTAGCCAGGCTAGAGGTGGATTTCACTACTTCGTAACCTTTACAGATGATGCATCTCGTTACGGTTATGTGTATCTTATGAGACACAAGTCGGAAACTTTTGAGAAATTCAAAGAGTTTCGACACGAAGTGGAGAAACAAACAGGGAAGAGTATTAAGACATTACGGTCAGACCGTGGTGGCGAATACTTAAGTTATGAGTTTCAAGATTACTTGAAAGAATATGGTATTCTTTCACAGTGGACTCCTCCTGGAACACCGCAATTAATGGTGTGTCCGAACGGAGAAACCGCACCTTGTTGGACATGGTGAGGTCAATGATGAGTCGCACTGAGCTACCAATATCCTTCTGGGGATACGCATTAAACAGTGCTATACTTATTTTGAATAAGGTACCGTCGAAGTCTGTTGAACAGACTCCATATGAGATATGGACAGGAAGGAAACCAGGTTTCTCTTTCCTGAAGATTTGGGGATGCTGGGCATATGTTAAACGTTTGGAAGGTACCAAACTTGAACCCAAATCTGATAAATGCCTTTTCGTTGGATATCCTAGGGAAACCAAAGGATATTACTTCTATTACCCACTAGAGAACAAAGTATTTGTTGCTCTACATGCGGTTTTCCTTGAGAAGGAATTCCTAAATGCAGTGGTAAGTGGGAGGAAAGTAGAACTCGATGAAGATCGTAGTGATACTGTTCCTGGCAATGAATCAACGACGGAACAAGAACAGACCGTCCGGGATGAGTCTGTACCACAAACTTCACATACACAAGGACCGCGTAGGTCGGAGAGAGTCAGAACAGTACCTGAGAGGTATGGGTTCCTGATCTCACCTCATATAGATATTAATCTTATTGAGGATAATGAGCCGGCTACGTATGAGGAAGCGATACAAAATATCGATTCCGCTTTATGGCAAGAGCCCATGAAGTCCGAGATGGATTCCATGTACGCCAACCAAGTTTGGACACTGGTTGATGCACCAGAAGGCGTAAAGCCTATTGGATGCAGATGGATCTTCAAGAAGAAGACCGACATGGATGGCAACGTACAAACGTACAAGGCTAGGCTTGTAGCGAAGGGGTATCGTCAACAATACGGTATTGATTATGACGAAACCTTCTCACCCGTTGCCATGATTAAATCCATTCGGATAATGCTTGCAATAGCTGCATATTTCGACTTCGAGATATGGCAGATGGACGTTAAACCGCTTTCCTTAACGGAAACCTTTTGGAGGATGTTTATATGCAACAGCCTGACGTTTTATCGTGCCAAGACTTGCAAACAAGGTTTGTAAGTTAAATCGATCCATTTATGGATTGAAGCAAGCATCACGGTCATGGAATCAGCGTTTTGATGAGATCATAAAAGAATATGATTTCGTGCAAAACGCAGATGACCCTTGTGTATACAAGAAGGTTAGTGGGAGAGCACTTACTTTTATTGTCCTTTATGTCGACGACGTATTGCTTATAGGCAATGACATTCCCATGCTAACGTCGGTGAAAGCTTGGCTTTCATTAAAATTCTCCATGAAAGATCTGGGAGAAGCAGCCTTTATTCTTGGAATAAAGATCTACAGGGATAGATCTAGAAAGCTGCTTGGACTCTCCCAGAGTACATACATTGATAAAGTGTTGAAGAGATTCAACATGGAACAATCCAAGAGGGGATTGGTTCCAATGGTACGAGGTACCTCTCTGTCTAAGGACATGTGTCCTAAGACTCAGGAAGAGAGAGACCACATGAGTCGGATACCGTTCGCCTCGGCAGTCGGATCGATCATGTATGCCATGATATGTACACGACCTGATGTCTCATATGCTTTAGCATGTGCAGTCGCTATCAGGCCGATCCAGGTGAAGGTCACTGGATAGCAGTTAAGAATATCCTTAAGTATCTTAAACGAACTAAGGATGCTTTCTTAATTTATGGAGATGGAGAACTTGCGGTATCTGGGTATACCGATGCAAGTTTCCAACCGACAAGGATGACTACAAGTCGCAATCCGGGTACATTTTTTGTTTGAATAACGGAGCAGTGAGCTGGAAATCTTCCAAGCAAGATACTGTTGCCGATTCAACAACAGAAGCGGAGTACATCGCTGCATCTGAAGCAGCAAAGGAGGCAGTTTGGATCCGAAAGTTCCTAATCGGATTAGGAGTAGTTCCGTTAGCAGCTGAGCCCGTTCCATTGTATTGTGACAATAACGGGGCTATAGCACAGGCTAAGGAACCAAGGTCTCATCAACGGTCCAAGCATGTTCTTCGACGTTACCATCTGATTCGGGAGATCATACATCGTGGCGATGTAAAAGTCGAGAAGGTCACATCAGATGATAACATTGCAGATCCGCTGACGAAAGCTGTTCTACAGCAAGTTTTTGAACGACACATACATAGTTCGGGTATTAGATGCTTGAGTGACTGGCTATAGGCCAAGTGGGAGATTGTTAGACATTATGTCCCATAGCGTCACTGTTTGTAAATGATATTGTATTATTGTACAAAATTAACTATGTGATAATGAAATTGCCTTTTGCCGTTTTGTAATATTATTTACTTTGACTTATAAATGGCGAAAGTCCATATGATTAGTACCTGGACTGAGAATGATATGAGACAGTATCAGTCTCCAAAGGTTTAATCATTAAATATCCCTAGTCGTAGTATTATCGAGACTGGACATCGATAATGCGGAATAGACTAGTATTGCGCTTGTGCACGTTGTGAGGGCACGACGGCATAGTTCTCATATATTTAAGTATTGGATACTTATGCAAGTGCGATAGGAGGTTGTGTTTTACCGATGGTACGGAAAACAGCTTCGCTCTGGATAGACCCCGCGGAATCCCATTGGTAGTATGTCTGCGTGTCTATGGGAGGCCGCATCAGGGTAGGTGTATATGGTCTTAACCTGAGACTTACATCGCTAGTACTTGCGACAATCGGTAAACTTTAGTTTTGGTGGTTGGGGACCTTAACCGGTTCTGTGTACACCTCTTCTGGGTTTATCGAGAATCGTAGTGTACTGGATGTATGTCAAGATGGAAGTATCGCTTCAGACATATGGAGGTGATGATCACGCAGGGCACAGAACTAGTACTCTATAAAGGTTGCAACCGTCGGGACAATATGACAAGGTCAGGATTGTCCGATTTAAAGAGACTAGTTGCTTGATGTCCGATATATGTTTCGTACGGGGCAGACACATCTCCAGCCCCAGGCCTAGCATGTGACCATCCGATACTGGATCGATGTACGCAATACTACGGTATACTACGCCTGATACAGATCTTATATTCCTATAAGAATATTTCTGGAGAATTGGGTAGGCATGGCGCTTTGCTAGAAGCCAACCTTGTCTTGTAAATCGGTAAAGACGTAGTACGAGGTACGTACGTGTTCGGATTATCCGACGACCGTATTTACTGCCAAAATATCCGGAGATCTCTTGGGTCGCTTCCTGAAGATTCACCTATGATATTTGATTCGAACTTAATTAATCTTGGATTAATTGCGGAGAAACTTTATCTCGGATAAAGTGCCTTATTTAGAGAGAGAGAACGGTTAATTTGGAATTAATCGATATAATTATTATATTCGATATAATAATCGAAATTCGATTTCGACGCGAAATTAAAATTAGATTTTAATTCGGGCGTACGAGTTAATTTAGAATTAATTCGTAAGCGACGTAAATAATAATTTCGCTAGGAGCGATTATTTATTTAAATCCGATTTAATTAACGTCGCGACGCTAGCTCGGTATTTCGGAAATATCGAACCCGAACGCGTGAGTGACGTGGGCCCACTTTTATTGGGAAACGTGTGGGGCCCACATGACACTTGTCATTGATATGGCATTGCATGTTAATAGTGTATAAAACACTCTAAGGCATTGCATGGTGATAGTGTGCATTTCACTCAAAGGCATTGCATGGAGTTTGAGTGTTTGACACTCTAAGCCATTGCATGGTTTATGTCATAGATTTATTATTAATTTAATAAATTATAACATAAATATAAATTGATTTTTGGTAATACAAAGATTAATTAATCAAGTCTTACAAATTCTCTCTTCTCTCTCAAATTGCCGTGAACACCATTGTCAAGGGCAAGAAGATTATCTTCCATTCTCCATTTCCATTTTGCTAGCACAAGCAAGGGATCAAAAGAGGTGATAGGGAAACCATCAAAGAGCTTGGAATACAAAAGCTTGGAGCTTCAAGTCTTCTTCTTCCTCTTGGCCGAATCCTCCCCACTTGGAGCTTCTACCATTTGATCTTCTACTTCATCACAAGGCATTGTAAGTATGATTCCGCCATACTTCATGTTTAAATATATATTCTTTATAGTATTTCATATGCTTAATCTTTGTTTGGGACCTATATAATAGAAACCACACCCCACTCACGTCCAGTCACTCACTCACTAAACAAACCTTCCACCTCATCACTGCACTATCAATGCGCCTAAAACCCTCACGCCGACCCACCTCAACACGTAACAACAAAACCCAAATTTACCGTGAACCAAGCCCTAAGCGCCATTGACCGTCCATGTAGCAGGTTCCACGTGCAACAATCAGCGTGGGCGTGAAATCTGAAGCCATCTGATGTGAGTAAACTCCTCCTTCACGGCCCAAACTACCAACCCAACAAAAAAAATTAAACCCTCTGCCCTCACCGAACCAGTCCAAAAATAAGCTCAAACCGACAAAAACTGTCTCCACAAACTGCCTCCCTTCAAACCGTAAAAACCCCTCCACAAACGGTCCTCTCTTTCACCGCAATCTGCCCTAAAAAAATGCCTAAAACAGTCCCCCGAATTAACCCGAAACTGCCCTAAAAAAAACTGCCCAAAACAGTCCAGAATCACCCCCAAACAGCATCCAATTAACCAAAAACATGACTAAAAAACACAGCAAAACAGCATCGAAACGAGTGAAAACAGTAGCCCGAGCGGTGAAACAGTGAGGAAGACGTGAACCATGAACCGGAGGATTGCGGACATCAACCCCTTCGACGACCGTGTACCGTACTTCCGAGAGAGGATTTAAAAGGTTAGACCTGATGGCACTTTTCTTATTTATTTTCATTCATCTTTTAAATTGTTTTTATTTATTTTCCTTCGCATGAGAGTTGCTTGTGGATGCATGTTTTTGCGGCCTTTGAATGGATGGGAAAATTGTCGTCTCTTGTGGTATATAGGATGGAAACCCAGACGTAAATTCCGTAGTTGAATTCCGAATGGACGTAGTGCGGTCTGTACTTAGGAGACACTCCACGTACCACTTGAGCAACAACATATATTTTGCTTTTATTATCTGTGTATTTATTATCCGCATTTTATATTCCGCAATTAGTTCTGCAAGTTATTTATTATGTGTTGATGATTAGTGCGCATGGGTAAAACAAGTTGGATTAATGTCCTCATTTTGAGGGGTAAAAAGCCTAAGGCTACCTTTGCCACGACGTTTTGTCGCACCGGGAAATATGTTCGATTGAAATGCGAGATACGTTTAATCCGGACATGCGAAGTCCCATATCATTGTCTTATTTAGTTATGCTTGTAATGTATGCGATGGGCTTATTATGTTGGTTAAAGGTTCTCCATTTGGGGGAAGAAAAGCCTAAAAGGCTACCTTTACCACGATACTTTTCGCCGCGCCTTTTCTTATTACGCCATTTTGCTTTGTGTACATTATTTGTTTATATATTAATGATATAGTGGCGCATGGGCAAAACAAGTTGGATTAAAGGTCCTCCATTTTGAGGGATAAAAAGCCTAAGGGCTACCTTTGCCACGACGTTTTATCACGCCGGACGAAGTATGTTCGATTGAATGCGAGATACGTTTAATCGGACATGCGAAGTCCTATATCCTTGTCTTATTTATTTTTATGCATCGTAATGTAATGCGCATGGGAAAATCAAGTTGGATTAAAGGTCATCCATTTCCAGGGATCAAAAGACTTAGGGCTACCTTTGCCATGACATTTTGCCGCGCTTTTTATTATTCCATTATTTGCTTGTTGTATGACATCTCCTTATTTAATCATGCATCATAATGTAACATGCATGGGCTTATTACGTTGGTCTAAAGGTTCTCTATTCGAGGGAAGAAAAGCTTAAAAGGCTACCTTTATCCCAATATTTTGCCGCGCCATTTGCTTTTCTGTATCGCATCATTGCACGTTTATTTCGATGTATAATTGCCTCTTTAATCATCTCTTTGAATTATGCATCTAATTGCTTCTATTCATTATGCATGCTTGTGTAATTATCATTTACTTGTGTTTCTGTATCCATGAATATAATGTGCTTATGAAATTGTATGTTTGTCATCATTCTGTTTTACTGTTATGCATGCAAACTTAGATATGAAATCACTATTCATGTCGCTAACGAATTAATTCTAAATTAACTCATTCGCCCGAATTAAAATCTAATTTTAATTCCGCGTCGAAATCAAATTTCATTTAATATTTCAAATATATTAATTAATCGATTAATTCCAAATTAATCGTTATCTCTATTTTAAATGATATTTTATCCCATATAAAATATCTTCGTAATTAATCCCAGATTAATTTTCTCTCTCTTCTAATTATCCCAGATTAATTTAGAGTGCAAGTCATACGTCATCGGTGAATCGTCGGAAGCGACCCATGAGATCCCCGGATATGTTGGCAATAATTCGGTCACGGACTATCCGAACACGTAAGTACCTCGTACTACGTTTGTACGATTTACAAGACAAGGTTGGTTTCTAGCAAAGCGCCATGCCTACCCAATTCTCCAGAAATATCCTTACAGGAATAAAGGATCTATATCAGGCGTAGTATATGTAGTATTTTGTATGTCGATCCAGTATCGGATGATCACGTGCTAGGCCTGGGGCTGGAATTGTGTCTGCCCCGTATAAAGCACATGTCGGATGTCTGGTAACTAGTCTCTATATCGGATAAACACGACCATGTCATTTTATCCCGATGACTGCAGTACTTAAGAGTACTAGTACCGTATCCTACGTGACCATCATCTCCATATGACTGGAGTGACACTTCCGTCTTGACATCACACCCTACACACTACGATTCTCAATATACCTAGCATAGGCGTACACAAAACCTGTTAAAGTTTTGGATCGCTTTCCTGAAAAGGAAACCTTTTGGAGGATGTTTGTAACATCCTCACGATTTTGTCGTACCAAAACTAGCAAACAAAGTTTGCAGGTTATTCGATCCATGTTTGGATTGAAGCAAACATAGGTTCTTGGAATTATCGTTTTGAGGTAATCATAATGGAGTATGATTTAAATCAAAATGAAAGGATTCTTGTGTATATAAGGAGGTTAGTGGGAGCGCACTGAAAATATTGTCCTATAAATAATGATAATATGTCATTTCTTGGAAATGATATTCCCAATAAATAATCGGTGAAAGCTTGGCTTTCCTAATAACGACTATAAGTCGTAACAAAGATACTATACAGTTTGAATGACGGTACAGTGAGCTGGAAATCTTCCAAGCAAGATACTGTTACCGAATAAACAACAAACGCGGGTTATTGCAGCAGCTGAGGCAGCAATAGAAACCTTCTGGGTCGATGTATAAATCTAATTAGATTAGATGTAATTCTGTTAGCAGCTGAGCTAGGCTTAAGCACAGGCTAAAGAATTAATGGTCTCATCAACGATCCAGATACTTCGATATTCATATGATTCGTTCGAATCATACATCGTAGCGATGTGATGATCGAATAAATCGCATCAGATGATAATCATGAAAATCCGCTGACGAAAGCTTTCCTCAGTACTTTGAGCCAACCGTACATAGTTCGGGTGTTAGGCACTCGAGTGACTGGCTATAGGCCAAGTGGGAGATTGTTGGACAGTTATGACCCATAGCGTCACTATTTGTATAGATCATGGTGTTGTTGTACAAATTAACTATGTGACAAAGGAGATTGCTCTCTTATCATTTGTGATTAGATCACCTTAGATATATAAATGATAGGAGGTCCCTATGATTTGTTCCTGGATGGAGAATGATATGAGACAGTATCAGTCCACGAAGGATAAATCATTAAACATCCCTAGTCAGAGCATTATCGAGATTGGACATCGATGAATGCGTAAAAGACTAGTATTACACTTGTGCGCGTTTGTGAGAGCACAACGGCATAGTTCTCATATATTTGGGTATAGGATACTCATGCAAGTGTAATAGGAGGTTGTGTTTCACCGATGGTACAGGAAACAGCTTCGCTCTGGATAGACCCCTCGGAATTCCATTGGTAGTATGACTGCGTGTCTATGGAAGTCCGAAATCATGGTAGGTGTATTTGGTCTTAACCTGAGACTTGCACCGCTAATGCATACGACAATCAATATACTTTGGTTGAGGTCGTCCAGGGCTTTAACCGGTTCATGTGTACGCCAATTCTGGGTATATCGAGAATCGTAGTGTGTTGGGTTTGATGTCGAGACGGAAGTGTCACTCCAGTCATATGGAGTTGATGATCGCGCAGGGATACAGAACTGGCTCTCTATATAAGGTTGCAACCATCGGGATAATATGACTTGGGTATGATTATCCGATATTAAAGAGACTAGTTGTTGTAATCCGATATATGCTTCGGACGGGGCAGACACTGTACCAGCCCCAGGCTCACATGTGATCATCCGATACTGGACAGAATACGCAATACTATGGTATACTACGCCTGATACAGATCCTTATTCCTGTAAGGATATTTCCGGAGAATTGGGTAGGCATGGCGCTTTGCTAGAGGCCAACCTTGTCTTGTAATCGGTATAAACGTAGTACGAGGTACTTACGTGTTCGGATAGTCCGACGACCAATTTGACTGCCAACATATACAGGGATCTCATGGGTCGCTTCCCAAAGATTCACCAATGACGTATGACTCGCACTTATATTAATCTGGGATTAATAAGATGAGAGAGAAAATTAATCTGGGATTAATTGCGGAGATTTTTATCTGGGATAAAATACTATTAAAGAGAGATAACGATTAATTTGGAATTAATCGGTAAATTAATATATTTGATATATTAAATGAAATTGGATTTCGACGCGGAATTAAATTAGATTTTAATTCGGGCGAGCGAATTAATTTAGAATTAATTCGTTAGCGAAGTGAATAGTGATTTCACTAGGCGTAATCATTTAATTACGACGCGACCGAAAATTCGTTAATTTAGAATTAGCGAATTCGAGCCCGAGATATTTGCAAGCGCATTCGCATTTCGAATTCGAGTGCGGCACGCAAGTCAAATCAAGCGTCAAATCGCTAGTCGCGTCTAGCGTCAAATCATTTCACTTTGAGTGATGTGACAATTGATTAGATTGATTGATTGAAAAGACTTGATGTGAGTGGTTGGAAATCAACTTTTTGAAATTGAAAGACATATATTGTTTTTATATCTTCCTTTGACTTTTTTAAAGAAAAGGGAAGTGTATTTGCTTTTATTATTTGTTGAAAATATATAAGCAAATTAAAACCAATTTTCCAACACACTTTTCACTTCTCTCTCTCACCATTCTCTCTCTCTCCATCTCTCTCACACATTTCTTCTTGTTCTTGAGGCAGTGAACTGCCGATGGAAGCAAAGGAAATTAGGGGAGCAAGTGTGATTTTGTGGCAAAATCGAGAGTGCTAGCACACTCCGGGATCAATACGAAGGTGTAGGTGATAGAAGCTCACCCATGAGCCGGGAATCGTTCGACGAAGATTGGAGCTTGTTCGAGGACTCCGAAATGGCGTAAAACAGAAACCCAATCTACAGCAGTGGGCGCACATTGCAGTGAGGCAGTGAGCAGTTTTGGTGTCTTCGTGGCCTCCTCGTCGCTCAACCGATCGATGTAAGTATTCCACAACTTCTGTCGTTGTATTCACTTGTGTTTCATGCTTGAGTTTTGATATGGGACCTATAGAAACTCAATAATGGCATCAAGAGCTTAGGTTAAAAGCATGAAAAAGTTAGGGCTAAAATTTGGGCAAACTGTTTTGAGCATGATAAATAAATTGGATGAATTTGTATGCTTAATTGTGTTTGAATTGAAGATTGATTGGGTCAATTTCAAGAAAATTTGATTGGTTCATTTTTCCCCAAATTTCCACCTTGGCCGAATCTTGAACATGATTTTAATGTCTTGGGATTTTTGATTTTTGACAATTGGATGTGTTGGAAATCATTCGGGAATATGATTTGATGTCGATTGTGGAATCAATTGGATTGAATTCGAATCAGACGTAAAATCCCCAAATTGCCAAGTATGTTATTTAGCATGAAATTGGGTAAAATGAATTTGAGCATGTAATTATGAAATTGGATGATTAAGTATGTTGAATATGTTTTAATTGATAATTGATTGGATCAATTTGAAGAAATTATGTTTGGAACAAATTTCCCCAAAATGCTTTTGTTGGCCGAATAGTAACTACTTAGCCCTAAAGTCTTGGAATTTTGATTTTTTAATTCATTGGATGAGTTAGAATCAATTAGGATGTTGATTTATTTCGATTGTGGGATTAATTGGATTGAAACCAAATTAGATATAAAATCCTCTCCTGGCCGAGACTTAAAGAGCATGTAATGGGTTTGATTTTAATCAAAATGTGTTGGACATATGATGATGATAATGAGCATGATTAATTGTATGAATTGATATTTTGAAATGTTAATTTGGGTGATTAATCATGATATACACTTTAGGTTAATTAAATGTGAAATTGGATTTTATGTTTAATTAATTGGATTGAAATTGTATTTGGGCTTAAATGTTGATATTGGGCTTAATGGGCTTTATTGTACAAAGTTGGGTTAAGGCAAATTGGATTGGATCCAATTGGGCCCAAAACCGCTTCCATAAAGCCCAAATGCGACTTAATGGACCTTTGTAGTTTAATTGGGACTAATGGGCCAAATTAATTTAAAGGCTTATGGGGTAAATCCCCGATTGGACTTTGGTTATCGGTTTGACCCGAGTTGACCAAAATTCCACGCCTTAAGAATTAATTAAAAGCCCATTGGACTTTAATTAAATTGACCTTGGACGTTAATCGGGCTTTGAGACCCGTTGCGATTGAATTTGGAATTTAAGTCGTAAAAGGTTTATTAATAAAGTGTGATATTTAATTTGGAATTAAATAGTGGATTAGTATTAAATACATATTAAATTGGATTAATTATGTAGTTTAATTTAATTCCGGAATTCGTACTTTAAGTACTTATTCGCAAAAACGAGTTTGACTCGAACAAAATCAAATCGTTGTTTGAACATTGGATGATCACTAATTATCAGATTAATTAATTGGATTAGATTGATTGATAACATGCTGAGTGAATACATGGTTGTGATGCATGAATAATGTATATCGGATGGATATTAGATGGGTGGGGCAATTTTAGAAATTGTTGTAATAAATTTGATTTATTAATTGGACCTGCGCGTGTCCAGCCTTATCACCTCCTATTCTTTGTATTCTCTTCTCACCTATTCCCCTAATGTAAATGAGGTTTCTTTAGAAGTGTAGTGTAACAGGTAGAAGCAGATATTTGTGCTAGCGGGAGAGAAAGGGAGAGATTTGATCTAGGATCAATTGTGTAAAGTATCCATCCGCATATCATTATTACTTTTCATATACGCTTTATTATGTGTTTAGAATGCATGTTTAAGGGTGTATGATGATGAGACCTTAACAAAGATAATAAATTGGTTGCCAATTTGCACGCGAAAAAACCCTCAAACAATATTAAGCGTTTTTCCTTCCATTGAGTGATTCTCACTCAAGATCCGAGACGGCATTGGTTTGTTGGCCAAAGTCAAGGCCTTTGTCTGTCGAAGATGTGTTTGAATCACGAAGGCTTTGTTACATGTCAGTGTCATGTCCAAGTTGTGGTTTGTTGGCCAAAGCAAGACCACTTCTTGTCCATCGACATTGATTACGAAGCTTTCCATGGTCAATGGGTCGCGCTTGACTGGGATCACTAAGTTTGTGTGCCAAAGCCAATGCTTAGTTGATTCAGAGGAAATAGGTTAGGTAATACATTGGATGTATTGACGTATATAAGATATATGTTTCGGACTTGGATGTCCCCCTACCGGATCTAGGAATTGGATTGGATCCAATCGATCTTAGAGATCTACCTAGTTAATTATCATACAATTTGTTGCCAAAGTCAAGATTGTGTGATATTTAACGGGATCCTAGCCCACTAGGAAACGCGGTTTCCCGAGTACTCGACAGAGGTTAGAGGCTCACCGAAAAAGTGGGAGGCAATAATTGAATTTGCAATACTCGTTCAATTACTCGCCATACGCGCTCAATCAAACATCATTCATCAAATAATTAAATGTTAGATGGACTAATATTTAAATTGTTGTTTTAATAAATAGTTGGACTATATATATTCAAACTATTCATTTATAGTTGATTTTATAATTAGATTATAGTAATCAATATAATTGATTTTATCTATTAAATTATAGTTGATTAAATAGTTGGACTATTGTAATCATTAAATAAATAGTACCGAAATCGTTGATTAAATAGTTGGACTATTAAAATCAAGAAATAAAATTGAAAGATTGACATTTAAAACATAATCCTAGGGAAATGTATTTAAATGGCTTAATTTTCAAATTGGGAATAATTTCAGGATGGTCCTGGAAAATTAATAAGTTATTTTATTGGATAAAATAATATATTAGGCCTAAGCCCGGAGTTAAGCAAACAGTAGAGCATAATCTTTGGAAGATTATGTGATGATACTTTAGTGCTTAATCCATTATACTTACCGCAGTAAATTCCTTAATTTCTGAATCAGAACTAAGGATTAGATCCTTAAAGTATGATACTGAAATTGACGGATCTTCATAAATCTATGTTTAGATTTTAGAAGTACTAATATTGCAATAAATAACTCTTGGAGAGTTAATGACTTTTCTCAATGAGATAAAGTCAAACTTTGCAATTAGGCAAATAGCGCAAGGCGCACCTTACTTCGATATTCCATAAACCCGAGGCTTGGCAAAAGGCTTCTGGAGTGTTGAAAAGGGCAAAGGCAAAATCATTATAATCTTCTGGGAAGATAAAGGACATTTCCCAAAGTGACTGCGTTTGGATATGGCAGGCATGAAAGAATTAAATAAAGGGCAAGGCTCTGACTTTAAGAATGTGTTTGTCAAAATTATGTCCATTACTAGTATTGAAATTGGATTTTAAAATACTTAGTATGGTACATAAAAATATGTATTGATGTTCAGAATCTACTGTGAGTAGGATACTGACCTCAAGCTGTGATAAATCTGCGAATCGGAAATGGGACGTAAGTCGCTGTTTCGACCGTAGATACCTATGTTTAAGAATTGCCCTTCGGGTTTGTATTTAAATTAGGAACTGTTATAATGTAACTAGTTTGACTAGAAATATTATCTCTATATCAGTGTTTAATCCATTGTGGATAAACCTTTATATTCTAGAACACTAAAGTGTTTCATTAATAAAGATGATATTGAGATAAACACATTAGATGTGAATAACAGTATTTATATTTTGAATATAAATAAATCTCAAACATATAATATGACAAATAGATAGCTCTAACTTATTTGATCAGAATAGACTAATTGTGGCATTGTTGTCTAGGACACAATTAAACAAGACTCATATATACACACTTTGAAGAGTGGGTACTCGGACTGATTTGATCCTATTCAAATAAAGTCTACGAATCTAGTTTATTGGGCAAAGTGCCTGAAACACTATTTACTTGGTAAAAGTGCAAATGCCACCGATCTGTTAACCCTAGTTCATAGTGAAACAAGTGGGCCCATGTCTAGTTAGGCTAGATGTGGATATGAACATTTCGTGACCTTTACGGATGTGGCATTGCGTTATGGTTATGTGTTTCTTTTGAAGAACACAAATCGGAAACTTTTAGAGTTTCGACACGAAGTAGAAGACAGATCGGCTAGAGTATTATACCGTCATGGTAAGACCGTAATGGAAAATACTTAAGCAGTAAGTTTCTCATATAGTTGAAAGAGTAAAGTATTCTTTCAAATAAGGACTCCTCCCGGAACACGTCATTTTGACAGTATGTCCGAACAGAGTAACCGAATTTTGTTGGACATGATAAGGTTAATCATGAGTAGCTCTGAGCTACCATTTCCTTCAACGGATACGATTTGACAGTGCAAGAACTTATTTAGAATAAGGTTCCATTATAATCTGTTTGACAGATATCATATTAGATATGAACAGGAAAGAAACCAAGTTTCACATTCCTGAAAATTTGGGTATGCCGGGCATACGTTTGGATGATGCCAAACTAGAACCCAAATTGGATATTTCCAATTGTAGGTTATCCGAGGGATACCATAAGTATTGTACTTATATATCTCACAAGAGAACAATTAGATTGTTGCTCACCATGCGGTTTTCCTAAGAGGAATACCCACATGCAGTGGTAAGTGGGAGGATAGTAAAACTCGATGAAAAATCGGAGTAATACTATTCAAGGCACCTATTCCTAATGGAACATAAATAGTTCATCATGATGAAACTATTCCATTAATCTTCGAATACACAAGAACCGCGTAAATCGGAGAGAGTCAGAAAACAACCTGGGTATGGGTTTCTGATCTCACCTCATAAGATGTTAATTCTTTTAAGGTATACCAACTGATTACGTATGAGGTAGTGATACAAGGTATCGACTCCCTATTATGACAAAGTGTCATGAATCTGAAATGGATTCCATGTATATCAACAAGTTTGGACACTAGTTGATGTACCGCAAGGCATTGTGCCTATTGGTACTTATAAGTCTTCAAGGAAGACATACATGGAAGGCAACATACCAACGTGTAAAGCTAGGCTTTTAGCGGAAAGGTATCGTTTTCACAACATTGTGCTGATTACGATTCGACCTTTTAACTGTTGCCACGGTAAATCCATTTGGATAATGCTTGCTAAAGCTGCGTGTTTCATTTATGAAACATGACAGCTTTACGGGAAAATCACTTTCCTGAAAAGGAAACCTTTTGGAGGATGTTTATAACATCCTGACGATTTTGTCGTACCAAAACTAGCAAACAAAGTTTGCAGGTTATTCGATCCATGTTTAGATTGAAGCAAGCATAGGTTCTTGGAATTATCGTTTTGAGGTAATCATAATGGAGTATGATTTAAATCAAAACGAAAGGATTCTTGTGTATATAAGGAGGTTAGTGGGAGCACACTGAAATATTGTCCTATAAAATAATGATAATATGTCATTTCTTGGAAATGATTTCCCAATAAATAATCGGTGAAAGCTTGGCTATCCTGATAACGACTATAAGTCGTAACAAAGATACTATACAGTTTGAATGACGGTACAGTGAGCTGGAAATCTCCAAGCAAGATACTGTTACCGAATAAACAACAAACGCGGGTTCTTGCAGCAGCTGAGGCAGCAATAGAAACCTTCTGGGTCGATGTATAAATCTAATTAGATTAGATGTAATTCTGTTAGCAGCTGAGCTAGGCTTAAGCACAGGCTAAAGAATTAATGGTCTCATCAACGACCCAGATACTTTGATATTCATCTGATTCGTTCGAATCATACATCGTAGCGATGTGATGATCGAATAAATCGTATCAGATGATAATCATGAAAATCCGCTGACGAAAGCTTTCCTCATTAGTTGAGCCAACCGTACATAGTTCGGTGTTAGGCACTCGAGTGACTGGCTATAGCCAAGTGGGAGATTGTTGGACAGTTTGACCCATAGCGTCACTATTTGTACAGAGCATGGTGTTGTTGTACAAATTAACTATGTGACAAAGGAGATTGCTCTCTTATCATTTGTGATTAGATCACCTTAGATATATAAATGATAGAGGGTCCCTATGATTTGTTCCTGAACGGAGAATGATATGAGACAGTATCAGTCCACGAAGGATAAATCATTAAACATCCCTAGTCAGAGCATTATCGAGATTGGACATCGATAATGCGTAAAAGACTAGTATTACACTTGTGCGCGTTTGTGAGAGCACAACGGCATAGTTCTCATATATTTGGGTATAGGATACTCATGTAAGTGTAATAGGAGGTTGTGTTTCACCGATGGTACGGGAAACAGCTTCGCTCTGGATAGACCCCTCGGAATTCCATTGGTAGTATTTCTGCGTGTCTATGGAAGTCTGAAATCAGGGTAGGTGTATTTGGTCTTAACCTGAGACTTGCACCGCTAATGCATACGACAATCAATATACTTTGGTTGAGGTCGTCCAGGGCTTTAACCGGTTCCTGTGTATGCCAATTCTGGGTATATCGAGAATCGTAGTGTGTTGGGTTTGATGTCGAGACGGAAGTGTCACTCCAGTCATATGGAGTTGATGATTGCGCAGGGATACAGAACTGGCTCTATATATAAGGTTGCAACCGTCGGGATAATATGACTTGGTCATGATTATCCGATATTAAAGAGACTAGTTGCTCGTAGTCCGATATATGCTTCGTACGGAGCAGACACTGTACCAGCCCCAGGCCTCACATGTGATCATCCGATACTGGACAAAATACGCAATACTACTAGTATACTATGCCTGATACAGATCCTTTATTCCTGTAAGGATATTTCCGGAGAATTGGGTAGGCATGGCGCTTTGCTAGAGGCCAACATTGTCTTGTAAATCGGTATAAACGTAGTACGAGGTACTTACGTGTTCGGATAGTCCGACGACCAATTTGACTGCCAACATATCCGGGGATCTCATGGGTCGCTTCCCAAAGATTCACCGATGACGTATGACTCGCACTTATATTAATATGGGATTAATAAGATGAGAGAGAAAATTAATCTGGGATTAATTGCGGAGATATTTTATCTGGGATAAAATACTATTAAAGAGAGATAACGATTAATTTGGAATTAATCGGTAAATTAATATATTTGATATATTAAATGAAATTGGATTTCGACGCGGAATTAAAATTAGATTTTAATTCGGGCGAGCAAATTAATTTAGAATTAATTCGTTAGCGAAGTGAATAGTGATTTCGCTAGGCGTAATCATTTAATTACGACGCGACCGAATATTCGTTAATTTAGAATTAGCGAATCCGAGCCCGAGATTATTTGCGAGCGCATTCGCATTTCGAATTCGAGTGCGGCACGCAAGTCAAATCAAGCGTCAAATCGCTAGTCGCGTCTATCGTCACATCAAGCGTCAAATCATGTCACTTTGAGTGATGTGACAATTGATTAGATTGATTGATTGAAAATACTTGATGTGAGTGGTTGGAAATCAACTTTTTGAAAGTTGAAAGACATATATTGTTTTTATATCTTCCTTTGACTTTTTGAAAGAAAAGGGAAGTGTATTTGCTTTTATTATTTGTAGAAAATATATAAGCAAATTAAAACCAATTTTCCAACACACTTTTCACTTCTCTCTCTCACCATTTCTCTTTCCTCTCTCACGCGTTTCTTCTTGTTCTTGAGGCAGTGAACTGCCGATGGAAGCAAAGGAAATTAGGGGAGCAAGTGTGATTTTGTGGCAAAATCGAGAGTGCTAGCACACTCCGGGATCAATGCGAAGGTGATAGGGAAGCTCACCCATGAGCAGGGAATATTTCGACGAAGCTTGGAGCTTGTCCGAGGACTCCGAAATGGCGCAAAACAGAAACCCATCTACAGCAGTAGGCGCACATTGCAGTGAGGCAGTGAGTAGTTTTTGTGTCTTCGTGGCCTCCGCGTCGCTCAACCGATCGATGTAAGTATTCCGCAACTTCCGTCGTTGTATTCTTTTGTGTTTCATTCTTGAGTTTTGAACTTGGGACCTATAGAAACTCCAACATAAAGGTCCTACATTCGAGGGAAATGCCTAAAGGCTACCTTTACCACAATGTTTTGCCGCGCCGGACGAGGTACACTCGATTGAATGTGAAATATGTTCAATCGGGCATTCAATGTAAGCTCTTTCCCTGAGGTCATCTTCAGAACCACTGTAGTTTGTGTAACCACTCTAGAGGTAGATGAGTTTCCCATTGTCAGATGATCGCCACCATCGACCTTTTGATAAAAGGAAAATATTTTACAGTCAGCACAAATATGACGAGAAGCCCCTTGTCTACCCACCATTCTCTCATTCCAAACAAGTTGGCTTCAGTTACAACTCTGAGAGGTTCAACTCTGAGATCTCATCAGTTAGCAGCTCATCCTCAATGACATGGGCCTAATTTATCTTTTTCTTGCCTTTGTGTTTGAGACTTCATGTTTCTGCAGTCCTTTGCCATATGTTGCTTTTCCTACAGATGTAGCACTTCCCAAAGGACGAGGGGGTCCGGTGTAACAACTTAACTTTCTTCCCACTTAGACTCTCATCACATTGGTGAAAGAATTCCTTAAAGACTTTCTCTATAGAAAATTTTAGGCATTCAATCTTTAGTATTTACACTTTAAATTTCAACTGCAACAAATTTTTAAGTGTATATATATAAATATTTTAATTCAATCAAGTTTGGATGGAATTACTTGTGTATAACTACACTTTTTAACTATCACCAAGTATGCAATAAATTTAAATAATTTCAAGTTTATCAAATATCTACTAGGTGTATGTATGTGATAATTGAACACCCTAATATTAACTAAAACCTATACTACTAGGTTTACAGAAATTCAACATATGATTTTACTAAGTTAATATTATTCTAACCATATATTCTATATTACCAAATTTCATAGATAAAGCATGCATATAATATGATAATTATCAAGTTAATATATAATTTATTATGAAATTTATATATTAATATAAGTTTATGTTACTATTCTAAATCAAAAATTTCCTAGATAGGACTTGTGTTAGTGTCCCATTCGTTTAACCATTCGAACGAAACTTTCCAAAGAGTTCACGTTCGTGCATCGTTTGATAACGCGTTCAAACGAACCTATCCAAAGGATTGACGTTCGAGTGTCATTTGAAGACACATTCGAACGAAATTTTCCAGAGGACTTGTGTTTGAGTTGCATTTGAAGACGCGTTCGAATGAAACTGTGAAATATAGGGTTTTTCCTTATCTGTTTGTCGGGCGTTCGAACGGTCTTACATAAATTCATGCACATAACGTATTTTTCACGAAGAAGAACATTAAAACATGCAAAAACAGAGTTAACAACACATGTAAATTAATAAGTTCTTAAGATTGTTGTCTTTAATGCGTTATTAATCAATTTAAACATGCATTATACAATCAAATTTTCACTATTATTAAAGCATAAACATTGAGACTTAGAAAAACCTGAAATTTGATGATGATGATGGAAAACTTTGTTGGGGTTTTGGGAAAAAGGCGCAGCGGAAGCGCGGTTCACGTAAAATTGTAATTTTAAAAACAATATGAATAATTCATTCATATTTCACCTAAACACATTTATTCGATATCAAATAATGACATAAATAAGGTAGAAACTTCGCGAAACTTTTACGAAAAATATTTTTCCGCAAAATGACGCAAAATATATTTTTGACTGAACCGACCACCCAACGCTTATGAGGACTGCCCAAGTCAACCCCAATAGTGTTAGGGCAGTTCATGGGCTGCCCGAACAGTGACAAATTCACAGTTTGGACAGCCGTCACCCGGTTGGCTAAAAAGTCACCCGGTAATGTCGTTTTTCACCGTTTTCGCTTCTTTCAACTCCGAAACAATTTCCGGCCATTGTTCCAACACCCAAAACACATCCAATACTTTCATAAGATATTATTTTCATCACCATATGAACAGTATTTCCATATCTGATCCAGAAACCAAAAATGTCAATTTTCATGCTGTAAATCCAATTTTTCAACATTAATTTAATTAATCAAAACACCAATCAAAGTCACCACACATGAACCACCCAAGAAAAATTCTAGCCATTACAAGAGTGGTCATAACACTCTAGAATGGCAACATATCATCAAAGGACCAAATTGGATAAATATTACAATAATATCATCCAAAACTACTTCACACATGCTCAACACTTCCAAATCCATCCTCCATATCCTAAAGCCCCAATTTAAGAAGTAAATAATCCATAGAATCATTCTAGTAAATCAAGAAAAAGAAACTAATTTTCCAAGGTTAGGGACCTATAGAAGATTACCTTTAGAACTCATAATTTCCTTAAGCCTTTCTTGATTTTCCTTCACTTTCTTCCTTTGTTCGTCAAAAAAATTTGAGAGCTTATTTTTAGGGTGGATTCGGCCATAGGCTTCCATTGGAAGCAAATGAAAAAAAAAATAACTTAAAAATGAAGATGCCGACTTTGTAGGGTTATTTTTGTCAATCTGTAAATTTAATCCAATTAAATTAAAGTAAGCTTTATGTTAGCAAATCAAATTTTCACACATTAAGCTTAATTAAATCATTCCATGTGTCACCAATAATAATTAAACATTTATCATAACAATTATGAAAAATGGATATTATTTAACTATTCAAATATTTACCAACTAAATATCTAAATAATTTATTAATATAATTATTATTATATATGTATTTTTATTTACATTAAATAACAAATACATATATTAATGGCATGTGTCAAAATCTCATTTGACAATTAATTAATGTGTATCTAATCAAATTATGTATCAAATACAAATACACAATAATTATTAAATGACCAAAATCCCCTAAAGCATGTGTCATCGTTTAACCGTTTAAACGATTCAAATTAACTCATTTAATCTGATGATGTATTGTGAATAATCCGTATTATTCATAACGCGTTGCCCAAGTGCTCAACAAGTACATTTCATATTATGGGACTCTCTAAGATTAGGTTTATCCGTCACGAAATCTAATTTCGTGTCCATAATTCACCCACTCATGAATTATGACGACCACAGATAATCTTTCTAAACTATGCAAGCCGAGGTCATTGCATATGTATAATCCCTCTGTCACAGGCTATCCATATTATACCTGAGATATAGATAAGAACATCAAATCCTTTCAGTATAATATAGTCAATTTTCAATTCACGACCTCTAAATAACACTCGGAACTCATTTTCGAAGTTATACCACGACCATGGATTTACAAGATCGTAAACACGTGAGGATGCATATGCCCTGTACACAGGACTGACGAATTCTATCTTGATACGCACTGGATATAATGAGCATCAATCCACACCCAAAGAACATTCGGAGGTATGATCTAAATAGATCGGTGACGTGACTGCCATCAAAGTGTGAAGGATAACTCATATATCCCACTATGGTATCTCAAGTCGAAGGACCACTATGCTCGCTCTACTCGAGAAGATTCCTATTGACGTTGGTGTACCATCTATTAGGAAATCTACAATGAGTCATTCAGTGTTTATCAAATAAACACCTACATGTCTATACGAGTCTCCCGAGACTCATGGTTCATTGGGATAAACCATCAGACCAAGTCACGATATACGACATTTACCGGTCTCAGCGGATTTTACTAACCGACCTGTGTTAGTAAATCTTGACCAAGAACTTTATTTAAGGATATACATCTTATAGTACGTTTCCCAATGTCAATTACAAACTACGTTGTAACTGCGCACGACATTGTAAATCCAAAGGTCTTTGTCTAATATACATGTATCACTAAACCTGATTTAGTTTCAATGTAATCATAATTAGATCAAATATGTGTATAAAAGACAATAGGTGCTACCATTAAATAAGTAATATTATGGAAAATAGAATTGCTCGTATTTATGAATCGGACATAAATACGATTCATATTGGCACTTTGAGCACCAACCCTAACAAACTTAAACCAAGCTGAGATTCCTCTGTCCTTAAGAACTTATTAGCCCCGTCTCGGTACTCTACCGATTTCTTGTGGCTAACGTTATCCTAATATTACTTGGTTGCTTCTTGTAGAAGGAGCACTCATTTCTTCAAGAACTTGAATTAAGTAAAATGATGGAAACTCTCAACTCTAAACTTCAGTTTTTAAGTATGAAAGTATGTGAAAAAATGAATGAATAAAAATGAAGCCAAATACCCATTTTTATAAGCATGGGTGTGTGCCTTTGTAGGCTCCTTTTGGTTTAGGGTGTAACCCTCCTAAATATTATACCCCTTCCTAATGTCATTTAATGCCTAGAGTTACATTCTTTTACTTTGATGGATGTGTCCTTCAACTTGTGCATTTCCCAAAAGGCACTTCTTAAGGGACATGTCTCTCCTACACTTACAAATATTATGAGAATTTCCTACAAAGAGATTATAATGTATTTTCTTATTATAATAGGTTTCTTAATTTTATTTTTATAATTTAATAATAATAAATTAAAATATTAATTAATTAATTAGTTAAATTAATAGGTTTGTTACTTTAATAGTAGATTATGTGTTTATATTGTAATTGGTTTCTTATGTTAATAATTTATTATTTTAATTTAATAATTTAATAATAAAAAATAATTGTAGAGATATTTTAATTTTATAATTTAATAATAAAAATTAATTGTAGAGATTATGTTAATTATAGATAATTTAATAGTGTTTTTTATTTAATATGATAGTCTATTATGTTTGTTTGTTATAATAGAATTCTTTAAAAAATATAATATGGTTAAAAATATTAAATATATATATATATAATTTTAAATTTAAAAAAGATTTAAGCCTTTTCTTTATATATATTTATCTTATTATTTCATTATAAAGAATAAGAGAATTTGAATGTCTTATCTAATATATATATATTTATCTTATTAATTACCATGAGAAATCAAACCCAAAACCTATTTAAGGAGTAATGATTTTGATAAAAAAAAAAAAAAAAAGCCACATTATGTGTAAGAGCTACCTAATAGAAAAAGGACGTTGCCATGTGCTTAGTGCCATCTTGGTCCTTACAGTAATGCTGCTAATTCAATAAATAGGGCGTCATTTAATTTATTTAAATGAAGGGCATGAATTGGCCATCTTCTTTGTCTTTTGCTTTGGGTGGTTCTTCTGTCTCTTCTTTTTAAATTTTTATCAATGGCTGACAACAACAATGACCAGAAAATATATATAGACAAGTCCTGATCGAAAAAAATTACTAAAAAAAAAAGATAAAGGACCACAATTTTTATTTATTTTTATTTTTTATTTAATATAGTTTTGATTAGTAGATAGAGTCACATGGTTTTGCTTTGTAATTTTGCTCAAAGAGTTGAATCTTCTCTTTTTATTAAGGTAGGTAATGTGGTGGTTGAGAATGAATAGCCTTCTGGATTAGGGTTTTTCTTTGAAAAATTATTTCAGGTTTCTTCTTTTCTTTTTTATTTTTTGCCATAATTTTTGGTCCCACTTTTGTGTTTGTTGTTGATTGTTCACTTGTATATACTCTCTTTATTTTTAGGTTTTTTAGATGCCTTGTGCTTGTCCCACAACGGATGGCACAATTGCAGACTCATCTGGCATGATTTCATTATTTGTCAATTACATTCTCTTGTACCCAAACCAAAATAAACTAAATATATGGTTTGCTACATGAGTTTTTTAATTTCATTAATACTATATCATGAATCATATTATCTCATTAAGTTCACAAAATTATACGCCTCTCTTTATAGTTCCTATACATATCAACTTCGATCATCAATTCTTAGCTTCGCTTGAACATACTATTCACTAGTCCCGGCCAAGGTTCCGGTTCGGAACCGGAACCGAACCGGTTGGAACCGATGGAACCGAACAACCGGAACCGGAAGTTAAAAAAAAAAATATTATTTTCTTGGAACCGTAAGGTTTCACAAGTAAATCTCAATTTTTTTTATTAATAATAATTACTTAATGAGGTTTAAAATTGCATTACTAAAACATGAATGTCCACATCCTTTTTATAACAAACTCTTGGTTATTGACTTCTTTATATAAGCGATGTGGGACACAATAGCAAAGTAACAAATATCCTACATCGCTTATATAAAGAAAGCACTAGCCAAGAGTTGGTTATAAAAAAAGATTATATGTTAAAAGAATTTTATAAAAAAAAGATTTTATAAAATTGATGTGATAGTATGAAAAAACATTACGATTATAGAATTTTTTTTATTTTTAAAATTTATTATTAAAAAAAAAAAAAAAAAAAAAACCGGAAGGGGAACAGTAAACCGAACCGGAACCGACCGGTTCGGTTCCGGTTCCGGTTCCACTTTAGTGTGGAACCGAACCGGCGGCCAGGTCTACTATTCACTCCCTTTTTCTTCTAGATAAGAAAAAACAAAAGTAATGCTTAGAGATTTGTGATTGGATTGGTTTTTTTTTTTCTGCTTTTAACTCATGTGGGTAGACTTCTATAGGATATAACATTTGATTTGCAGTTGTTAATTCCAAATTCAAAGTTGATCGACTGATGAGAAGAAGATAAAAATGCAAAGCTCACTAGTCACATGGGGAACAACAAGTTGTACTACAGTTGGCGTTTTGGCTTGTTTGCTGCTAAATTATCCGATCTGGACTTAAGCGCAGTAAAAAAATCCGCGGTTGCTTCAGGTTATTACAAAAAATGAACCCCCTGAACTCGAACTCAGGACTTGACAACCAAATCATAAGCCCTTTACCACCAAATCACACCCCTTGGGGGTAAAAAATAAAATAAATGAAGAAAATTTACTAGGTCTAAATTTTATCCATATTTCTTAGAAATTTTTTCGTTCTTTTTAATCTAAACTTTATCTGTGTTTAAGATGTTATAATTTTTTTAGTGTGTTTAAGTTAGAATATTTTTTCAGAATCGATCTCAAATCCGGATAAATAAAGATGGTTGTGTTAACTCTCGGCATCCAACGTAAACTTTATGAAAATTTTATAATATGGATACTAAACAAAATTGTTTTATTGATATAACACATTAGCAGTAAGGATTTATGTAGCCGACTCTACCTAATATTAAAAGGCATTTATTTAGTTTAGTTTGATTTAATATATATGGGTCCGTTTAGTATACCTTTTCAAATAGACATTCTTCAAGTAGAACTTTTACTAGTAGAATTTTTCGAAGTAGAGTTTTTAATTTAAAAAAAAAATCATTGTTTGGTTGTGAGTGAGATGTTTTATTAAAAAATATAAAATTAATTTATTGGACAAGTGCATGAGCGAAGCAGAGTTTACCGTTATGCCTATGATGTCGGCGACCATGATAATATTGGGGTCACAGTCCGTAGAAGTACAGATAGTCCACGGGGAACTAACCGGAGAATACAAGAGTAACCACCCAGTATAAGACACTGAGAATGATTGAAGGCCTCACTATACCCATCGCAAGATCCGACCCTAAACGTGTCTGGGTTTAGAATGGTCCATTACTGATGCCAATATAATATCCAAGTTCAAAAGAGGATCCACATATCTTATAATGCAAGAATCACACAAAACAATTTATATTTCATACGATAGGCACACATCCATAAATGTAATAAGGAACGACAATAATAACGAACAAAATAAACTTCGCAGAACATATCTCAGATCCTGCTAGATATGTATTATCTATGTATGTCTGGCTGGACTTGAATGAAGGCTGGTTGGACTTACTGCGTACATTAGAAAGATTATACACTCGCAATTACGTTCAGATGACAATCATAGCAACATCAAAAGTTGTAAGATTACGAGTAAAACAGTAAATAAACAGTTAATTAAACAGTTAACTATAAAAGAAAATAAAGACAAGATGATAGTAAGAACAGAAATATGTCGTGCACGTCGATTTTTCTTGTTGTACGTGGAATTGTATCCCGATTACAAACCATACAACCATCCATTTGGAGTCGGCTATGAAATCTATGTTTGGGTTTTCGTCCTTATACCACGGAAAACAGATGTTGGATGTAGCCAGTTGAGTGGCCAGACTTTCTATATGACAAGTGTATGTCTAGCCAGACATACATGATATCTGACTAGATATATTGCGTCAGGATAACAGTGAAATAAGCATAGTTTAAGGTTTTGGCCCCTCGGGTCATACCTTTAAGTGTGACTCGGCTCCGAGAACACCTCTGATGGTTTAGTTTGTTTCTAGGTCTTGTTGGGGAGGGGAATTTAGGGTTGATGTGCTTTCTCCATTTTTGAGCGTAAAGAATCGAATCCAGTCTTGTGTGTTTTGATCCATTTTTTTTATAGTGTTTAGGGTTCTATAAATAAGGAAAAGATTCATCTGTTCAGGAAATCGGTTAAAAAAGAAAGTAAGATTTTATGGAAATCAGTTAAAAAGGAAAGAGATCGAATCCTTTTGAAAAACTAGAAATCTGACGCATATCCGGCCTGACTTTAAGTATACCCGGCCGGTCATGATGGCCGTATGTCCGGCCATACATAGATGATCTCCGAACAGATCTCCGTCTATTCTTTTTGGATCTTCTATGGTTTCTTTCCATTCTAACATTAAACATGACCACTTTCCCAAACCTTTAAGGTGTGTCCTTATAAGAGACTCATCATTGCGATGTGTAAAAATATAGTGTCTACAGTTACCCCATTTTAGTCGACCTTTGTAATATGTGACAGTGGTAATTGCAAGTATGTAATTATATGTGCTTTTGGCTTGATTTAATTGGATTAAATTAAAGTGAAAGACATGTAACTAATCAATTAATTAAGCTTTGTCTTGATTTAATTGGATTTAATCAAAATGGTAGGCAAATATGATTAGTCACACCTAAATATACATATTTGAACAAATTAGATTAAGCCTATATAAAATTTGATTAGAAATCTCATTAATTAACAATTGCCTAAGTTTTACTATAAATAGCAAGCTTGAGCAAATGTTTTAATCAAACTCAAGAAAGCTAAATACAAACAAAAATTGGAGAAATTAGCCTAAGTTAGAGTAGTGTTTAGAGAAGCTTTGTGAGATTTCTACAATATTTCAATTAGGAGAAATCAAGATTGGATCTTGGAGTGAAGCTTGCTAGCATTGGAATCAAGATTTGATCTTAAAGTCAAGCTTGCTAACTTTGGATTTTCTCCACAACATTTAAACAAGGAGAAGTAGATTGGTTCTTTGAATCAACCTTGCTAGGTAAGTTTGATCTTCTCCAAAAGCTATCTTTTTCATCAATGAGTTTTTCATTAGTGAGATATATAGTGATGAATTATGTATTAGATACATAATTTTGAAATTAGGCTAATTAATTATCTTAGAATACTTTGGAAGCATAAACACAAAATGCTTGTAATTGGGTCAAAAAATTTATGTTAGACATAGACATAAAATTAGAGTTTGGAACTCTAGATAATAACTTAGAGCTATGGCTACCATTCTAGAATCACTTGACCACCTTTGAGTGGCCTAGAATTGTTCACGAGTCACTTCACTGTGGGATTCTAATTTGGTTTGTGTTTTGGATTCAAAATTTACGCAAGTGCGTATTTAGAATAAATTTATATTTTTGTCAAAATATTTGATATTTTGAAAAACGTGATTTTTATTCTATAACATGTGTTGATGTTGGTTTTGATACTAAAAATTAATTTTGGGTGTTTTCGAAGTGTTTAGGGAAGATCAGAAGAAATTAGGGTTAAATACCTTAATTTCCTTCAGAGTTAAAGGTAAAATTTTAAAACAAAAAAAAAAATCAAAAATTAAAAGTCTTTTGAGCTAGGCGTATAGTGCGTCCGTGCACTGTAGTACGCACGGAGCATGCTACATGCGCTGAATTTTATTTCCTCCTGTTCCGGAGTTTCCGGACTCCGATTCAGCCCCGATTTTTTCCTATACACTCGTAATGGAATGTAGTATTTAATTAAATTATTCAAAATTACACTCATGCATAATATCCATGAGTTAGACCCACTTTCACTGTGCGGGGCACCAATCCAACCCTAGAGGTCCCACTTCCACCCCAACATTGTAGTATCGGCGCATGTCTTTACCACACAACCCAAGTTTTTGAATCTATGCCGTGAAAATTTATTTATGCATAAGTCATATTGGAAATGCATTGCATGTTTTAAATTAAAATTTTAATTTTGACCTAAGCATGTTAATGATTGGATTATCATAAATCTCCAATGATTAGGTGATTACTTTTAAGTAATAAATATTAATAATATTGGAGTATTATTAGAAGGTCTGTGTTGTCAATACGAAGATGAATGAGTTCTTACTACTTTTGCATAAGACCATCATTATTGTGAGTGTAAAAGTGCTCGAAACTTATGTCACTCTGGTAAAACATTAGATGTAGCGTGATGAGTTAACACAGTCACCCAATACCGTCATTATTGTGAGGGTGTACATACGAAGCTCATTAGTGCACATTGACAAGTATACACTTGAAATACGTCTTAATCCAATACCGTTATTATTGTGAGGGTAAGAAACAGTTCAAGACCAAACTAGGAGTCACATGAATGTGATTGACCCTGGAGGTCTACCTAATGAATTTATAAAAGGCCAAGACCAACATTATAGTGATGCTGGAGTAAATGTCATGGGATCCACTTCTCGATATGAAATTTTGATAGTCAAATTTCTAATTTTCCGTTAAGAGAGATTACAGAATTATGTAAAGTAGTGTGGTGGCACTAATAGATTTAAAGTTCCATAATCAATTAGTGTTATTATTTTGAAATAAAAAATATTCTGCTAGTGTTTAATTGTTGTCTTGTAGATGGCTGCCGCAAATTCATTAATTCGAATCTTGGATTCCAATAAATTGAAAGGAGCCGAAAACTATTTCGAATGAGAAATGAACATTCACCTTGTCTTGGAGTTTGAAAAATTGACTTATGTAACTATTAATCCATTGCCTGTTGAAATTGATCCTGACTCCACTTCTCAAGAGCGAGAAACTTTTACAAAATGAAAGGATGATAACCTGAAGGTGAAATCCTATATTTTAGGATCGATGGTTCCAAATTTGCTTAGATAGTACATAGAAGTACTGGATGCTTGGAATATTATGAAAACACTCAATGAGTTGTTCGAGGCAAATCAAGAAATCAAAATATATCGGAGGTCTAAGGAATTATTCCGTGCTGAACTTAAGGATGAAGAAGCTGTCAGCATTCATGTTTTGAACATTATCGACCATATCTGATATCTGGAATGACATGCCATTGTGATTGATGAACGACTAGGCCATAATTTGATTCTGTCTTCTTTACCTAGAACTTATGTTGGCTTTGTGTTAAAATTCCACAAGAATTCGATGCAAGCCGGATATGAAGAAAATAATAACATGTTAAGCACGACAGAGCATGATTTGAAGAAAGAAAATCATGTTTTGTACCTCTATAGTGGAGCTAGCTCTTCAAAGACTTCGGAGAAGTCTAAGAAAATCAAAATGGGGAAGAAAAATATATCAAAGAAGAACTCCAAGAAGCGCAAAGCTGCAAGACCGCATGTAGCTTAGTCTGGACACCGAAAGAAGATTGTCCAGAGCTAAAAGGAAAAGCAGGACCCTCAGGTACAATTTGTATTTTTCCTATTATTGACATCTCATTAACCTTATATGAAAATAGCGAATGGGTGTTAGACACTAGCAGTCCTACTCATATTTGAAACTCCATGCAGGTCATGAGAGTTAAAAGAAGGCTGAATAAAGGGGAGATCCAGCTTTGAGTTGGCAATGGCGAGACATTGGATGTCAATGCCATAGAAACGGTTGTTCTAGATCTCCCCAATAGATGTAAATTAGATTTACATGACTGTTATTATATATCATCACTTATCAGAAAAATAATATCACTGTCAATATTAGATAAAGAGGGATACAAAATAAACATTAAAAATTATTTTTTATGTTTATATGATAAAGACAACATTCTGATATGCTAATATTCTTTATCTAACCATCATTATATTTTGGAAACATATAGAGATGTGTTTAATGTAGAGGAAAATAAATAATACTGAATTATGACATATGGGATTGGGCCACATAGGTGTTAGACTTCTATCCAATTTGGTAAAGGGTGGTTTGATTGAAAATCTTACCTTAGATCATTATCCGATTTGTGAGTCATTTATCCAAGGAAAGATGACAATGGCCTCATTTCTTGGTGTTGGACACCGTGCTGGAGATTTATTTGAACTAATACATAGTGATGTGTGTGGTCCATTAAATCAAGCCGCTTATGATGGTTCAACATACTTCAAGACTTTCACGGATGATAAGTCTAGATATGTATATGCTTATTTGATGAGACATAAACAAAATATTCCGAAACGAAGTAGAAAAATAAACCAGTAAATTCATCAAATGCCTTAGATCAGATAGAGGTGGTGAATACATGAGTGAAGAATTCAGAAATTATTTAAGGGAGAATGGAATTCTAGCCCAATATAGCCCACCAAGAACACCTCAACACAATGGTGTGTCTGAGCGTAGAAATCATACTTTATTGGATATGGTACAAATCATGATGAGTTATAAAAATCTTCCATATTACCTTTGGGGTTACGCTTTACTTACTGCTGCCCATATACTTAATAAGGTTCTATCGAAAGTTGTTTCTACGACCCCCTATCAGATATGGTTCGCTAGAAATCCAATTCTTAGATATTTAAATATTTGGGTTTGTCCTGCATACATTAGCGTTGCGCAGTGTCACGGACCAACTTTTTCCTTAACAGAAAAAGGGCTCGTGCGACACTTACCAAGGAACACGTCCCGTGTAAGTCAGCCTATCTCCAGCCTCCACACCCAAATTCTCATTTTTGGGAGGTTTCATACCCATAATATAATGAATTACGAAAGCTCACAAGCAATCTCAACGCATGCACATGCGGGCCCGCACAACACCGGGACCCGACACTCGAAGAGCACAACAAGATATAAAGTATGGCATTTTCCCGCCAACTCAATCTTGACAATACACCATTGTCCACACGATGTCTAAGGGCGAGAGGGTTCACGCATAAAGCCCCAAGACCACCGAAGCCCTCTTGGCCACACCCAAGGTTCACCTAGGCTTCCCCCCTAAAGACGTTTTAAAGACATTGCACAAGTTTCACCAGTATACACACCTAGCGCTTAAGTAGTCACACCCCCCTCTAAAATCCATTGTAAGAGGATTTTTCGAGAACTCTTCTGGGCATTCAATAAGCCACAATATAAGTGTTTTTGGGTTAAAATCTCGTCCCCAAATGAACTCATCTTGATGGTTTTCCGCAACACCCCCACTTTAGCGGAAAACACCCAAAAGTGGGCCTACTACCAAAATCTCCAGGCAAATCTCGAAATCCAACTCTGGGGCTGAAATTTTCCTAGTACAAGTGACCATAAGATTCACTTTGGAACTTGGTCCCACTTGATTCGACACCCCGGGTCATTAGCTCCTTCACAATGCACCAAATTAGGCTAACGACTAGCGGCAAGCTAGCATATCTCAAAATCTCCTGCCAAACTTCAGAACGGGACCCCACGGGTGAACATTTCCTAGTATATCTACCAATAATAGTTACTTACGGCTTGGAACAAGCTCAATCCGGCTTTCCGAAATATAGGCTCCTTCACAACACTGCACAACTAGGCCAGTTCCTAGCGGCAAGCGAGAACGTTTCTAAATCTCCAGGAAAACTTCTGAATATTGCAACACAAATGAAATATCTCTAGTACAAGATCATATAAGAGATACATTTGACCAGGAACTAGCTTTATCTGATGTCCCGAAACATTGGCTCCTTTGTAAAGCAACTACACGTCCTAGTCTGAAACTAGGACCGTGACATTCTCCCCCACTTCATTTATCGTCATCCTCGACGATGGCATAACTTGAGGGTTAGGATTGTAACATCCTCCCCCACTCCATTCAACGACAACCTCAACGATGGCAACTCAAGTTGTATCTGTCACGAATCTCTTTCGATCCTTATGGATAGGGCACACAAGGAAGACATTGAAACCACATTCATATGTCAATGAGTGGAATCACATGTCTATGTTAGCCACATTATCCAACTCTATATTGAATTGGGCATAAAATATCTGAACACAATAGCATCATATACGCTTTCGTACATAAGTCTTGGTTTCTGATATAATGGCTCAACTCCGGCACTTGGCACAAGCTTACACTTTTTTGTCAAAATCTGCAACTTCTATAACTTACCATAATATGGGTTTGATATTATCTCCGTACATGTTTGGAACCCTTTGATTCCCGTACATGTTAAGATTATCAACTCCACACACTGCTCACATCTTCTTGGAATCCCTATCGTGACATGTGGAGCAACTCCACACACGTGATTTGTATTAGTTTTCTTGTCCAGTCTCAGTCACAACTCCATACAAACTCTCGTACATGAGTGTTTCTGATTTCGGCCACAACTTTCTACACGCTATTGTGTGTGAGTTTTCATTTTCAATTCAGCAACATCTTACAGAAAAGATGCCATAGACTTAAACGTGAATGGGTTTTGATAAAAACAAATGGGTTTTGTTCATTTTGATTATGAATAGATCGGTTGTTCTCTTCACCCTGGCCCCCTGCCTACTGGTTTTTCAAGGCGCTCGGCGCAGCACACCAGGTTTCCCGAAGACGAACACACAAACGATCCACAATTAGCCTATGGTGGAGCTAATTTCCCAATAGTCCCCTCTTGGACACACGTAGTTGCTTTCATATCACTATCTCATTCCCAATATATAAGGCAAAATCACGCATTTGGCCCATTACCCGTGTAACTCGTACACACCCTTTCATTTAGACTACTCGTAGTCGTATTATGCCACATGCATTCTCCAAAACGCATGCATCTCCTCTCTTCCGAGATCACACTCACATCTCTCCACATTTGCAACTCACATGCAACCATTGTGCAACTCATTGGACTTCCAACTCAAAAGGTATTCTGCCTTTACATGCACATTACATTGCCGAAAATATTTCGGCCTCTGTCTTCCACGTGATTGTTACGTAACCAACACAATAGTTATAACATTCCACAAGCAGTCTTTGGGGTATACCTGACTCATTTCAGGCTCACTCCCCCACTTTTACTTTGGCCTATCTCAAGCCATCACACTTTTGTTGGCATTCCCACATTAGGGAGTCCACACAACTCGTTACTCATATCCTGAAGTTGATGGCCTTCCCACTCACGGGAATCTAAATAACTCACTACTCGTAGCCTTAAGTTAATGGCATTCCTAATCACAGGAATCCAAACAACTCATTTCTCATAGCCTTACGAAGGCTTTACTCGATAAAACATTTCCAAATTATTCCCACGAACCATCGGGTTCACACTCGGTCCTTGACATTGCCTCATACGAGAGGACTACTCATCTCGACTCTCTATCACGTTCTGGCAGTCAACTGCCATGGGAAAAGGGTTTCACACCCCTTTGAATATACACAACTTCAACCAACCCTATATCAGGTTCTTATGAACACATATACTCATGCCCATATCACATCGGCACCCTCGTGATGTCTCTTATACATCCAAAATATGTCTCACACACTCACAGTGTATATACCACTTGCTTGTCCCTCGTAGACAAGTTTCACGTCCATTTCGTGTCACTCCTGAATATTTTAGCTATATCCGAGCCAACCTTATATGAAACTAGCACTTCTCATGTGCTCTCATACTGTCTCACATCCATCCATCTCAATTTGGGATTTTCACTTCCCTGCGTGCACCAACACATACTCTCCCGGCTTCCTCTCGAGCCGTTTCTCTACCGAGGCTTCACACTAGCCTTTCGATGTTCACAATGTCTCAATAACATCTACTCACATTCGTAGACATTCCACTTGCCCAACCTAGGGCTCTGATACCAACTGTCACGGCCCACCTTTTTCCTTAACGGAAAAAGGGCTCGTGCGGCACTTATCAAGGAACACGTCCCGTGTAAGTCAGCCTATCTCCAACCTCTACACCCAAATTCTCATTTTTGGGAGGTTTCAGACCCATAATATAATGAATTACGAAAGCTCACAAGCTATCTCAACGCATGCACATGCGAGCCCGCACAACTCCGGGACCCGACACTCGAATAGCACAACCGGATATAAACTATGGCATTTTCCCGCCAACTTAATCTTGACAATACACCATTGTCCACACGTTTTCTAAGGGCGATAGGGTTCATGACTAAAGCCCCAAGACCACCGAAGCCCCTTTGGCCACAACCAAGGTTCACCTAGGCTTCCCCCTAAAGAGGTTTTAGAGATATTGCACAAGTTTCACCAGTATACACATCTGGCATTCAATGAGCCACAATATAAGTGTTTTTGGGTTAAAATATCGTCCCCAAATGAACTCACCTTGATGGTTTTCCGCAACACCCCCACTTTAGCGGAAAAGACCCAAAAGTGGGCCTACTGCCCAAATCTCCCGGCAAATCTCGAAATCCAACTCTGGGGCTGAAATTTTCCCAATACAGGTGACCATAAGATTCACTTTGGAACTTGGTCCCACCCGATTCGACACCCCGGGTCATTAGCTCTTTCACAATGCACCAAATTAGGCTCTCGAAATCCAACTCTGGGGCTGAAATTTTCCCAATACAGGTGACCATAAGATTCACTTTGGAACTTGGTCCCACCCGATTTGACACCCCGGGTCATTTGCTCCTTCACAATGCACCAAATTAGGCTAACTACTAGCGGCAAGCTAGCATATCTCAAAATCTCCCGTCAAACTTCAGAACGGGACCCCACAGGTGAAAACTTCCCAGTACATCTACCAATAAGAGTTACTTAGGGCTTGGAGCAAGCTCAATCCGGCATTCTGAAATATAGGCTCCTTCACAACGCTGCACAAGTAGGCCAGTTCCTAGCGGCAAACGAGCACGTTTCTAAATCTCCAGGCAAACTTCTGAATATTACCACACAAATGAAATATCTCCAATACAAGATCATATAAGAGATACATTGGACCAGGAACGAGCTTTATCTAATGTCCCGAAACATGGGCTCCTTTGAAAAGTGACTACACGTCCTAGTTTGAAACTAGGATCGTGACACGCAGCAGGATGAACTAGCACCTAGGTAGTATAAATATAGGTTCGTTCGATATCCTAAAAATTCTTTGGGATATAAATTCTACGATTCTGAGCAACGAAAAGTATTTGTTGTTCATTTTACCACTTTTCTTGAAAATGAATTTTTGAGAGAACGTGGGAATTATATAAAGATTGAACTTGATGAGTTTAATCCAAACAGTAAGGAACTTGAGATGGAACTAGAGATCCAACTAGGTGAAGGATCTACAACACAAGTTCTAAGTAAGTGAAGTAGAATATTAAAGCCTCTGGATAGATTATTTTCAACATCTGATATGAGTCTTGATGTTCTCCTCTTGAAGGAAACAGATTCGACTACGTATAAAGAAGCGATATTTGATATCAATTCTGGAAAATGATAGGAAGTCATGAACTCTGAAATGGATTCTATGTATGACAATCAAGTCTGGGATTTGGTTGAACGTCCTGAAAGAGCTAAACCTATTGGTTGAAAATGGGTTTACAAAAGGAAGTGAGGGTTGATGGATAGGTGGAAACCTTTAAGGCCCAACTGGTAGCGAAAGGTTACACTCAACGTCTTGGGATTGACTATGGGGAAACATTTTCACAAGTAGTCATGCTAAAATCTATTAGGATTCTTTTAGCCATTGTTGCATATCACGACTCGGAGATATGACAGATGGATGTGAAAACCGCTTTAGTAAATGGATTCCTTGAGGAGGATATCTATATGGAACAACCAAAGGGTTTTGTATCCAGTGAGACTTCAAACTTAGTTTGGAAGCTCCAAAAGTCTATTTATAGACTTAAACATGCATCCCGAAGCTAGAATCATCATTTTGATAAGATAATTAGATTATCTGGATTCATCAAGAACGAGAAAGAACCTTATGTTTATAAGAAAGTTAGCGGAAGCATGATAATTTTCCTAGTATTTCATGTACATGACATCCTTATCATTGGAAAATATATAGGTATGATGCAAAATGTTAAAGCCTACCTTTGTAAGAACTTCTCTATGAAAGATATGGGTGAAGTTTCCTATATACTAGGTATAAGGCTCTACCGGGATAGAATTAGGAAGCTTATAGGGTTGCTCAATTGACATACAAAGATAAGTTGTTAGAAAGGTATGGTTTTACCAACTGCAAGGTAGGAAATGTACCTTTCCGATATAGCATACATCTTCGAAGAAAATGACATCTCAGATTGAGGAAAAGAGAGTTAGAAAATCTAACTTGCCATATGCATCTTGTATTGGAAGCATTATGTATGTTATGCTATGTACGAGACCTGACACCAGTTTCGGCATCAGTGTGACTAGCCGATATCAATCTGATCCGGGTAAGGATTATTAGACAGTCGTGAAACATATCCTGAAATATCTTAAAGGTACTAGGGATAATTTTCTTATATATGGAGAAATGAGCTACAAGTTAGAGTTATACAGACTCTGACTTCTAGGGAGATCTAGATGATAGAAAGTCTACATCCGGATACATATTTATCATTAACGGTGGTGCAGTTAGTTAGCGATGTTCAAAGGAAGGCTCAACAATTGATTCCACTACTGAGACATAATTTATAGTGGCTTCAGAAGTTGCTAAAGAAGATGTTTGGATTAGAAATTTTATCACAGAACTTGGTGTTGTGCCTAGTATTATGGATTCGATCCTATTGTTTTGTGATAATATCGCATGATTCGAGAGATCATTGAACGAAAAGACATAGTGGTCTTGAAGGTTCAAGGACTAGACAACATAACAGACCCGCTTACAAAGGTCTTACCTCCTGAGTTATTCGATAAACATTTGGAGGAGATGAGATTGCGGTACCATCCAGATTGGCACTAAATAAGTGGGAGTTTGTTGGAGTTGGTGCTTCGAGCGCCAATCCGAATAATGTATGATACATTTTATTATTTATTAAAAAAATAACTACATTTTCATTTCAAACCTTATTAATGGTAATGTCATTATGCATATTAGATAGATGTATAAATATGCTAAGAATGACATCAACCTTAGAATAGTCTTGTAGTAATACTGGACATTAGGGGGTCCGACATTGGGATAGTATTACTATTATAAATTATTTTAAAATAAATACTTATAGTCGTTGGTTTTGGAATATGGTCGAATTCCCATAACCTAGAAGACAATCACATGTCGTATATTGGAATTGGAGTTCCAATGGTTTAACCCGATGTACCATGAGCTTTGGATGCTCGTATAGACATGTGGGTATTCGTTGTATATCATTAATTTTGTGTACGATCCTCCACACTTTGAGGTGATGTATGTCAGAAACCTTTCATGGTCTAGCCTCTAGATTTTCATTGGGTGTGGACTGATGCACTCGTTAATCAAGTGTGTATCAAGATAAGATCCGTCAGCCCGTATATGTACCAAAAGGGGTTTAGGTATCCATATGAGTAAGTCACGATTCTTAAAGAATTTTGCAAAAGATGATAACCTAAAGTGGATCACATTAGTTGTAAAGAATCGTGGACATGTTGACTTGAGATGTGCGCCTCAGAAACAAGATGGTGTATTCTATGTTTCCTAAGCACAACTCGGATAGCTACGATGGTGGGATTGTTAAACATATGTGATGACCTCGACTTATAAAGTTCAAAAAGGTTGTTCGTGTTCTAGGTGAATTCGGAGGTGGCCGAATTATGTACATATTAGCTAGGGTTATATGACGATCGTGTCTGGACTTAGAGAGTCCTACAATATGAAGTGTACTCGTTGAGCACTTGGGTAGCCGATTATTTTTTATAAAAGATAATATTCGATATTATAATTATCAACAGAGATAATCAAGTTATTGGATAACATTGATTATTTACTTTGACCTAATTGCATTAATTGGATTAATTCAATATTTACACAAAGGCTTGTCGTAATTTCATAATTATCTCTACCATTTGAGGATATTATGGTAATTGCAAATATGTAATTATACGTGCTTTTGGCTTGATTTAATTGTATTAAATCAAAGTGAAAGACATGTAACTAATCCATTAATTAAACTTTGTCTTGATTTAATTGGATTAAATCAAAGTGGTAGACAAATGTGATTAGTCACACCTAATTATACATATTTGGACAAAATAGATTAAGCCCACATAAAATTTGATTAAAACTTTTATTAATTAAAAATTACCTAAGTTTTGCTATAAATAGCAAGCTTGAACAAAGGATTTAATCAAGCTTAAGAAAGCTAAATACAAGTAAGAATTAGAGGAATTAGCCTAAGTTAGAGAAGTGTTTAGAGAATCTTTGTGAGATCTCTACAATATTTCAATTAGGAGAAATCAAGATTGGATCTTGGAGTGAAGCTTGCTAGAATTGGAATCAATATTGGATCTTGGAGTCAAGCTTTCTAACTTTGGATTTTCTCCATAATATTTCAACAATGAGAAGTAGATTGGATCTTTGAATCAACCTTGCAAGGTAACTTTGATCTTCTCTAAAAGCTATGTTTTTTATTAATTAGTTTATCATTAGTGAAACATATAGTGATGAATTATGTATTAGATACATAATGTTGAAATTAGGCTAATTAATTGTGTTAGGATGCTTTGGAAGCATAAACAAAATATGCATGTAATTGAGTCAAAATGTTTATGTTAGACATAGACATAAAATTAGAGTTTGGAACTCTAGATAATGGCTTAGAGTTAAGGCTACCATTCAAGAATCACTTGACAACCTTTGAGTGACCTAGAATTGTTCACGAGTCACTTTATTATAGGATTCTAATTTGATTTGTGTTTTGGTTTCAAAATTTACGCAAATGTGTATTTAGAATAAATTTATATTTTTGTAAAAATATTTGATATTTTGAAAATTATGATTTTTATTCTATAACATGTTTTGATGTTGGTTTTGATATTAAAAATTAATTTTGGATTTTTTAAAGTGTTTCGGTAAAATACCCTAATTCCTTCAGCTCTCTAGAAAGAGAGCTGAAGGTAAAATTTGAATTAATAAAAAAAAAATAAAAGTCTTTTAATCCGGGCGCTACAGTGCGCGCACACACTGTATGCGTGAGCATACTGTAGTGTACACGGAGCGCCCTATGCGCACTGAATTTTGTTTCCTCTCGTTCTGGAATTTCCGGACTCCAATTCAGCCAATATTTTTTCCTATACACTCACAAAGGAATATAGTATTTCATTAAATTATTTAAAATTACACCCACGCATGATATCCATTGGTTAGAACCACTTCCGCTGTGCGGGGCACCAATCCGACCCTAGGGGTCCCACTTCCGCCCCAACATAAATATGTTGTCATCAAGGGTGAAGATCTTCAGTTACTGAAATTATGGGAATGAAATTGAGATATATGCCCTAGAACTTCATTTAATGTAAATAAAATTATATATTATGGAATAAAATGATGTCTTATTCATTTATCAAAGTGTTTGTTCTATATCGCATATTATAATTTATATTATTTACCCTTGATTACTTATGTGCCTTCAGACTTTTTTGTATGAGTGTCATACACAAGAGGATTTAAGTCCGAAGTTAGTAATCTAAAACATTCCATAGAGAGCAAACAAAGCGGGTACTTTATTTGCAGTTTATCTATAGTTGCGGTCTATTCTATAATTGTATTGCGACCTTGATCCGGGATCATCCATATGGTGACATGAGAATTGAGGCACCTTATATGATGTGATCATTTAGGACTGGACCAAGATATAAAAGAGTTTCTTATAATATTCATTAAATAAAGAAACTCATATCAATCTACTATATGATCATATATGGATTGAACTGAATCCTCAGTGTACTGTAAACTCCTGCATGACAGTCTATGTCCTTTGATTTACAAAGGTGAGGTCAATCTCGACCAATAGTTATATACTTTTGGGACGTGATTTGGTTTATAGTTGGGGACGATCTTGCATAGATATGGAGTTCACTCGTTCTTGCGAGAAGTAAAGAAGTATCTTCCCTAAGAGTTGATTCGTTACTTGAATGATTAGAGCGCTCAAGTCTTTCTATTATGAATAGAAAGATTAACATTCAAAATGGTTATGAATAAATCGTTTATTACAGAATCAATGGTACTTAAGGTAAAAATAATTAGAGTGGTATAACAGATATTATGACCCGACTCTAATTATAAGATACTCTTGAAAGGCCAATTCGTATGTAATGACTATATCGATTGATATCGATATAGTTCGACTTATTTTATCTATCTACGGTAACGAGAGTGCAACTTCGGAATTTTAGTGGAATAACCCAAGGTAATAATCCATAATATTAAATTAAAGAGTTTAATTAATATTGTGTGATTATTGGAGCTCGGAATTATAGGTCCATTTGGTCCTTATGCGAACTCAATATACTGTAGTAGGTTAAATATAGTTGGATAGTCCAATTATATACTCTCACACACACACACATATATACACACACACAAATATATATATTTTAATATGACAAATAATATTTTTTGTCATACTCGAAACTATACATTAATTTTAATATATGGTTTTTATAATAAAAGATTATATGACAATTGTTTATTATCAATAATTTTATTAAATTATATGGTATAATTTAATAAAAGAATTGGTTTAATAATTATTCCAAAAATTAGCTTTGGAAACCCTTTGGATGGAATGGAAGTTACACCTTTAATTAGTAATAATATTATGAAATTGAATAAAAGATTTGTTGTTATAAAATTCCTTGTGCTGGCCGAATTCTTCAATCAAAAAATGGATAAGGTTTGATTTATTTTGTAAAATAAAACCCTAAGTATAAAAGGATAAAAGAGTTTGCCTTTTACACTAACTCACTTGTGTGAAACCCTTGCCACCCTAGTTCACCTTTTTCTTTCAAGAGTTGAAAGAAAAGAAAATGAACAAAACAAAATAAAAATTCTGGTGTGATAAGTTTTTGATCTCTAAAGTGTTTAGAGATTGGTTTGTGAGTCTAGCCCACTCTAGTTTTTGTTGGTTGTGAGACGTAGCATGGAATACCAATCGGGATTGGAAATCAAAACAAATCATCATAATCTTTCTTTTCTTTTTTATCCTACACGGCAGTGAGCAGAAAAACCTGTTTTTTCTGCTCACTACCGCGTATTGTTTGGTGTTACGGGTCTCGGTTGGTTTTGTTTCTTGTCCAGTACAACAAAGGAATATTAAGGCGTGATTCTAAAGTGTAGTGGGGTTTTTTTTTGTGAAAAAAATCAGATGTGAAATACTTTTGTAGTTAACGCAAATAAGTAGCTGATTTGGGTGTGAGTTGGGTTAATTTTTGGGTGAAAAATGGTTCAGATCCGAGCCTATATTCGGGGGCTGTTCCAAGGATGAAATATTGTTCAAAACAAAAGCAAAACTTCGGCCTTGGAGCTGGTCATTGACCGGCGTAAACACACACGTATAACGCAAGCGCACGTATCGTTCAAGTAGTATAAAAATATCGATCCCACGAGGACTTAATTCCTACTGTTGTTATTAAATATTGAATCTATTTATTTATAAATATCTAATTAATGGAGAATAGAGAGATTGTTTGTTTGATTGGTTGAAAGTGGTGTTGCTAGATAATAAATAAATAAAAAGACAAAAGAAAATACTAAGGAAAATAAAAAGACTTAAAGATCCGGGGTTGTGAATCTTTCTAATATCAATTAAAAGATGAAGTAGTTAAATCATAGTTGGGTAAATTATTGAATTATTAATCTGAAACACTAAATTATGTAAAAGCCTCTTCCGAATGATCATTTACAAATACCTAGTATAATCCAATTGAACCATATGTCTATGTCAATTAAATTACCTAGATTCATTAAGATTGAGTTCCAATTATGACTACCCCCGCCCGACAGGTATATTCCTATCCTGTAAGGAAATCTATTAAAAGGTTATCTATCCTTAAGGAGATCGTGGGTTGTTGAGACTAAGGTCTTAAACTTAAAATCCTATGTCTAGTTCATTTAAGTTTACCTAATCAATTTTATTAGTGATCGGTTAATAAAAAGCATTAAGATTATGACTCAACAAATAACTCTTTTAATTACCCCAACTATAATCTAACTCTTTTTTAATACGGTGATATTAGAAATCATCACAACCTAGAAATACTAACTTAGTTACAACACATAGTTAGGACTAGTGAAACAAAGATAAAAATTACTAAAAAGTAAATGCAGAAAAATAAATAAAATGCTAAGGAAAAAGGAATTAACTTCTACTAAATACTAATTAGAAATCTCCCATAAAATATAATATATACTTGTGATAATTTTATCAACCAGCCATAAAGGCGGTAATATTTGTTATTAAACCAGCCATAAAGGCGGAACAGAAATATACCAGCCATAAAGGCGGAACAAAAATAAACCAGCCATAAAGGCGGAATAAGTATTTAATAACCAACCGACCAATCTGGCGGTATCCTTATTAAGTCCGGTTTAAATAGTTTATATATTATAATTTTAGGGAGAATAATCTAAATAGCAATAGTAAAAGAATTACCTTTTTACCTTAGCGGTGAAAAGTTACCTACACATAGTAAATAGTAAAAATTATAAGAATTAAGAAAGTAAAATTACTATTACTATTAAAAAGTAATTAAAAATATTTACAAAAACTTAAACTAAAATATTCTAGAGAGAGAAGCTCTCAATTTAGAACTAACAAAAGAGAGAGAAAGGTGTCATGAAAACTGAAATCTTGATCTCTATTTATAGGCTCGGATAAGCTCCGGCGTCGCGACGCCCAAATTGCACTAGCGTCGCGACGCTGGGTACAGTAGGACACGTGTCACGCGCTGGTGGCTGGCTCAGAATCTTATCCGATGACGTGGCACTGTTCATGACGTCATTGCTTGCGTCACTATGACGTGTCAACTGTTCATGACGTCATTGCTTGCGTCACTCTGATGATGTGGAAGGCGACGTGGCGATACGTGGGGCGGCGGCCGTCAGACGAATGAGAGGTTGACACGTGTCGCGTTGTGATTGGCTGATGCTGACATGGCATGTTGACTCGGTTGACTTGCTGACGTGGCTGCTGATGTGGACGACACGTGGGGCGGTGGCCGTCCGAGCAATGAGATTTCGACACGTGGCACGGCGCATTTTAGCATCTCCGTTGTGATGGTGACACGTGGCACGGCGCACGTTAGCGAAGTCAAACTTCTCAAATTCTGATTTGTGGACCCGGCGCATTTTAGCAGATTCGGCGCATGCTGGGCGTCGCAACGCGAAAGGCATCAGCGTCGCGACGCTGAAATGACGATTTTGTCCCTTTTTGTGCAGTTTTGTCCATTTTTGCCCCAAAATACCTTCAGAATGTCCTGAAACTTTATTTATCTACAAAATAACACAAAACACAATCAAATATTTCACAAAACTCCAGAAACTATACAAAATATTAGGTTAAATGAGTGGGAAATAGTGATAGAAATACCACTCATCACCCCCCCCAACCTAACATTTTGCTAGTCCTCGAGCAAAATATAAAATAACATAAATAAATTAACTAAGCCACTTTCGTAGGGATCACGATTGCATTTAGCGTATGCAACAAGCCTTTAAACCCCTAGGTGTCCCTAGTGGACGAGTTGTAGTCTCGTGAGGGTTTACAGCAATGATACCCACAAACATTTTACAAAAGTAAAAAGGTATTAAAACTAATGCACACAAAAGCAAAAAGACAAGCGAAAAGAGAATAAAGATGTTAGTGACTAATCAGGTGAAATTTCTAATCCAAGTTACTAGATGTTTTATTTCACTTTTAAATTACTGAATAAGTAAATTCTCCGATTATTTTTACCATTCTTCATATACACAGCCAACAAAATATTAAACAACTCATTTTTGCCCACAACAGTTATAAGTGCAGTTGATAAGAGAGTAATATTTTTGTCCTAATTTCTATCAGATTTCACACCTTTTTGTAGCAATGGAATAATTTTTCTGATTTTTCTGATTTTTTTTTCTTTGATTTTCTGAATTTTGACTATTTTTATTTATATACAATACCTTCCGTCTATGTAGCGAGCTTTGGGTCGGTGACTCCCAAACCAGTTGGCTTTAGGGCATCAGGTGTTAAGACACCCCTAAGGACTTAATTACTCAGACTTCAGATATATAATTATATATATAAATTTTTTTCTATCATCTTTTGATCCATGTAACGAGCTTTGGCCAATGACTCCCAAACCAGTTGGTTTTAGGGCACTAGGTATTAAAATACCCTTACAGACTAATAACTCGGATCTCAGATTTTTTTTTTTTTTTTTTTTTTTTTTTTTTTTATTCCATCACTATTTATAGATGCTTCCCCAATTAAACTAGAGCACAGAATATTACAAACTTTTCAATTACAGCTCATGTCCGTATGTTACTATGTATGTTGATAATATCTGCTAACTAAGTATATGAAGATTCATTTTAGTCAGTTTTATGGAGAATTTACAGATTTAATAATTCAAAAGTGAATAAACAAAAATTAACTTGTTTTGAATTAGGTTTGAAATACGTCTCAGGAGTGGAAATTCCTTACACAGCTATTTCTTACCAATTTCATCTTTTTAGTCAACATAACAACAAAACATTTTTACTGGTCATATAATTATAATTTACATTTTTTTTTTCAAAGTTTAATCAAAGGCTCAGTTTATGGTGTGTGACTAACTGTCGAATGGACTTCCCGTTGTAGATTCCCCAGAGGGAAGGTGGAGCGAGGCTCACTTAAGTACCCAGCCCCTTAGGCTCTTATCGCTTGGTGTCAGGAATAAACAACGAGTCCTCCCAAACTAGTGTGTCACAACACGCTACAAGTGAATGATTATCTAGGTGCCTCCACAGCGCTTTCCTTATAAAAAGGTAGTGAGTGAAGGAAGACACCAAACCATCACCTAGCTTTAAATATGCCCTTTGTTTTTATTAATTTTTTAATTTTTTTGTATTTTCGAAAAATTTTGGACTCAAAATAAAAACACAATACAAACAAGTACTATTAATTATACCTCACCCCCAAACCTAATTGAGACATTGTCCCCAATGTCTTAAACAGTAGAAGAAGAGTTTAGAAAATCGTACCTGGTTAGCTGAAATTCTACAGGAAATTTAAAGGTTAAGATCCAGATTTATTCGACACTTCTTACCACGATCATCTTCGGACCATTTTATCTTTGAAATGATAGGATCAACTTTCGGTTCATAGGCTATGAGTTGATCTATTAGATCCGGAGCAGTTCTGGCAGTAAAGAGGAGTTCTTTCATAGGCTTTGACACGAACCCATTTCTCCGAGCATCATCAAGAAACACACAAAGAAAATCGTAAAACCCATCAACGTTGTACAGCCCAATTGGTTTCTGGTGTATGTTCAGGTTCGCCTAAGATAGTACTATAAAAATTTCCTCCAATGTACCCAAGCCACCTGGCAAAGCAATAAAAGCATCAGAACGGGTTAATTTCTACCAGTCGTTCAGACATACCTGGCACAATTAGTTCTTCTCCGTTTGTTGGTTCAATAAGATTTGCCTCTGCCAAGGGTTTTGGGACGATTCCCAAAACATGACTGCCTCCTTCCTGTACGGCCTTTGAAACGATCCCATAAGTCCAAGATTGCCTCCGCCATATATTAGGTGCATATTCCTTGCTGCTAAGACTCGACCCAATTCCTGTGCTGCCTCTATGTATTGTGGTTTAGTACCAACAGTACTACCGCAAAACACACAATATTCTCAACTCGTCTTCTTGAAGTAGCTTCCATTTTTTTATGTATTTCTTTCTTTACTCTGGATGCCTCCAAAGTGCAATGACGGGCTGAATTTATAGTACCTGAAAAAGGGTGAATATAATAATAGCACAAGTATCTTCCAGAGGACGTTTGTTAGCTAAACAACAAAAGAGATCGTGAAAGGTCAAAAAGGTCTGGATCCTGTCTACGAAAATAAAGATAATTACAACAGAAAAGCAAATCAAAGCAATAATTAAGGCAACGGAATTGTGTATGCAATACGCTACTTGTTTAGTATAAATTCATTAGGATGCGTCTCAAGAAATCATTCTTTACACAGCCATCGTTAATGAATTGGCTCTCCTTTTTGTGATTGTCAAACACCATTCCTTATGTCTTAAAATGCTCCATTTGTGCTTTTCCCTACAAAATAAAAACACAAAATTTAAAAAGTTCACACAAAATATGAAAATAAATTACAACAAATTGCATGGGTTGCCTCCCTGCTAGCGCTAAATTTTTCATCTTCAGCCAGACGTGACTGAAATCCATCTGTTAAGGAGGTTTCAGTGTCGTTTTGGATGTCCGATCAAAAACAATCCCGTGAGCGTTGCTTTTGAAGGGTCTCTTCCAACGGTTAAGTGGCAAAAAGAATTTTGTCTCATTCAGTGCTCGTGCCACCTTTTTGATCTTTGTTGCTCCAGTGGTTCCTGAAAAGAAAGAAAGAAAATCAGGAGGTCTTGTATGGTGCTTGACATGGAATGGAAGTTCCATTCTGTCAAGCTTCTGGGTGATATCTTTGGTTCGTACTCCCCAAAACAGCGATGTTTTTCCTGAATGGTTTGGATCTTTAATAAAGTCAGACATTTGCTCCTCCATTTGCTCTGTTTCTTGCTCCATATTTTCTTCACATATGTATTTGAAAATTTCTGCATTCAACTCTTCATCTGTCATCTGTGAAATACATGTTTCAAAATTTTCAACCTGAGGATGAAAAGAAATGTCAGATTTTAGGTCTTCATCCTCTGATCTGGTTGAAATGATTGGCTCAGGTAGATCTTCTTCAAACATTTGTGCAATGGAATCTCCTAGATCTTCATTTTGAGGATACAGAATTCCATCCTCAATTTTTGATGCAGTTGGCACAAACAGCTCAGTTTCATCCTCGTCAGAATCTGAATAATAGAAATCAAATCGAGACTTTGCCGGTTCGGGTTCCTGAACTGATACCTCTGGTTCTTGATTCTCCTCAGCCTCCTCTTTTATTAAGGTGTCATCGTGAAATGTTTGGTACTCTGAGGCTTCATCTGAAAATGATTCTTGAGGTATATAGTTCTGGTTTTCTATAATTGTCTGATATGATCTGTCATTTTCTGTATGGATCCTGCGTTACTCTAAATTTGTGCATCAAATTGAACTGCTTGTTCTTTGAACATGTGAATCAATTGATCTTCCTCTGATGGATCTGGTTCTTGATAAGAATCAAAGGAAGATGGTGGATAAGATGAAAAATGTGATGATTCTTCGTACCTTGGTTGATTCCAAAAATTCTGCCACTCTGAAAGGTAAATACATTGATCGCTCGGGTGGTTACCATCACAAATTACACATCTCCCCATTTCATTCTGTTGAGCAAATGTAGTATTGCTTGATTCTGGCTTCCAGTGATAGTTGTTAGGCTGGACAACAGGCCTCAGAAAACTAGACTGTTGCTCCCGGATTTGGGGTGTATCTTCTTCTAGTAAAGCTTGTAATGTTTCAAAATGTTCCATTTTTTCAATCACCTGAAAACAAAAGAAAGAAATAAAAAGTACAGATAAAAAAACAAAGAAAATTAGATACAAGTAAATTAGATAGCTTCAAAATTAATAACTCAAGAAATATAAGTCCCCGGCAACGGCGCCAAAAACTTGACCGGCGTAAACACACACGTATAACGCAAGCGCACGTATCGTTCAAGTAGTATAAAAATATCGATCCCACGAGGACTTAATTCCTACTGTTGTTATTAAATATTGAATCTATTTATTTACAAATATCTAATTAAATGGAGAATAGAGAGATTGTTTGTTTGATTGGTTGAAAGTGGTGTTGCTAGATAAATAAATAAATAAAAAGACAAAAGAAAATACTAAGGAAAATAAAAAGACTTAAAGATCTGGGGTTGTGAATCTTTCTAATATCAATTAAAAGATGAAGTAGTTAAATCATAGTTGGGTAAATTATTGAATTATTAATCTGAAACACTAATTATGTAAAAGCCTCTTCCGAATGATCATTTACAAATACCTAGTATAATCCAATTGAACCATATGTCTATGTCAATTAAATTACCTAGATTCATTAAGATTGAGTTCCAATTATGACTACCCCCGCCCGACAGGTATATTCCTATCCTGTAAGGAAATCTATTAAAGGGTTATCTATCCTTAAGGAAGATCGTGGGTTGTTGAGACTAAGGTCTTAAACTTAAAATCCCTATGTCTAGTTCATTTTAAGTTTACCTAATCAATTTTATTAGTGATCGGTTAATAAAAAGCATTAAGATTATGACTCAACAAATAACTCTTTTAATTACCCCAACTATAATCTAACTCTTTTTTAATACGGTGATATTAGAAATCATCACAACCTAGAATACTAACTTAGTTACAACACATAGTTAGGACTAGTGAAACAAAGATAAAAATTACTAAAAAGTAAATGCAGAAAAATAAATAAAATGCTAAGGAAAAAGGAATTAACTTCTACTAAATACTAATTAGAAATCTCCCATAAAATATAATATATACTTGTGATAATTTTATCAACCAGCCATAAAGGCGGTAATATTTGTTATTAAACCAGCCATAAAGGCGGAACAGAAATATACCAGCCATAAAGGCGGAACAAAAATAAACCAGCCATAAAGGCGGAATAATTATTTAATAACCAACCGACCAATCTGGCGGTATCCTTATTAAGTCCGGTTTAAATAGTTTATATATTATAATTTTAGGGAGAATAATCTAAATAGCAATAGTAAAAGAATTACCTTTTTACCTTAGCGGTGAAAAGTTACCTACACATAGTAAATAGTAAAAATTATAAGAAGTAAGAAAGTAAAATTACTATTACTATTAAAAAGTAATTAAAAATATTTACAAAAACTTAAACTAAAATATTCTAGAGAGAGAAGCTCTCAATTTAGAACTAACAAAAGAGAGAGAAAGGTGTCATGAAAACTGAAATCTTGATCTCTATTTATAGGCTCGGATAAGCCTCCGGCGTCGCAACGCCCAAATTGCACTAGCGTCGCGACGCTGGGTACAGTAGGACACGTGTCACGCGCTGGTTGGCTGGCTCAGAATCTTATCCGATGACGTGGCACTGTTCATGACGTCATTGCTTGCGTCACTATGACGTGTCAACTGTTCATGACGTCATTGCTTGCGTCACTCTGATGATGTGGAAGGCGACGTGGCGACACGTGGGGCGGCGGCCGTAAGACGAATGAGAGGTTGACACGTGTCGCGTTGTGATTGGCTGATGCTGACATGGCATGTTGACTCGGTTGACTTGCTGACGTGGCTGCTGATGTGGACGACACGTAGGATGACACGTGGGGCGGTGGCCGTCCGAGCAATGAGATTTCGACACGTGGCACGGCGCATTTTAGCATCTCCGTTGTGATGGTGACACGTGGCACGGCGCACGTTAGCAAAGTCAAACTTCTCAAATTCTGATTTGTGGACCCGGCGCATTTTAGCAGATTCGGCGCATGCTGAGCGTCGCGACGCGAAAGGCATCAGCGTCGCGACGCTGAAATGACGATTTTGCCCTTTTTGTGCAGTTTTGTCCATTTTGCCCCAAAACACCTTCAGAATGTCCTGAAACTTTATTTATCTACAAAATAACACAAAACACATCAAAATATTCACAAAACTCAAGAAACTATACAAAATATTAGGTTAAATGAGTGGGAAATAGTGATAGAAATACCACTCATCAGTAATATTCGGCTAAAGAAAGGGGATGGCAGGAAATATTGTTTTTGTGGCCAATCTTGGGTGCCTAAGGTGTTTTCGCTGTTCTAGGAAAGTGGTTTATATAGACATGTCCGTATATCCGACCAGATGTGTCTCGAGCTATAACTGACACAGCAGATTGGCAATCTCTAGAGAATGGGAGAGGATTCTTTCCTCTCATTCTATTCCCAAACCCCCATATTTTGCTATAAAAAGTAAGTTCATTTTCATACAAAACGTAGAGGGATTAGCTATTAAAACCTTGCAAAATTGATATCTTAAGGCTGGGAAGTGAACATTTGTGAGAGAAAGAATTTTTGGAATCCTTAGAGTTCCTCTCCCATCAGCAACAAACAAGTAATGATCCAATATCCAGAGGTTCATTTATGAGCCAAACTCCATTAAAAGGTACAACCTGAGGACACTCTTCTCTTTATTTTAATCTGTTTAACTTCTGCCTTTTTTACAGTATCTCCAGCCGGCTCTAGGTCACATCCATCCGTACATGCACATTACCAAGCACATATCCAGAACATAGTTAGCACATCTGGTCGGGCTTCTCTAGAGCCAGGTTGGGAGGTACGCACCTATATTATATTATATGTATGTATATGTTTTTACTCATGGTTTTTATTATTTTATTTACGCTTAGTTATTATGTTTATTTTCTTTTTCATATTCCTATGTTCTTGTTTGCATTATGTATGTTCTATTTACTGTTTGATTTTTGAAAGATGTCCGACTATATTTGTCCAATGTCTTGCCAAACATGAACGATCTCAACCAAATGATCCATATGGTATATAGGATGAAAACCTAGATGTTAGTTCTATAAATGATTCCAAATAGACGGTAATATAGATCGTACTCGGGATACAACTGCACATACCACTGAGAGATGGCCATTTCATTATGAATATATCCAAATGCATGTTTGATGTATCAATTATTGTATATGTATGTTTCTGCATATTTGGACTACACATTATGTTAAGCCAGAATTAATACAAGTCTGGCCGGATGTGGACAACTATATATGACCGAGTTTGGGTCATGTCTGGTCAGGCCTCTTCGAGGCCAGGCCATGTGATGCTTGCCCAGTTTTATTTCATTATTATTTTTAACAATATAGTAATAATGTAGAGACCTTTATGTGCTTTATTTAATGCTTTTGCCATTCATGTTTGCACTATTGTGTGTTATATAAATTATCTTGCATGCTCTTGCATTATAAGATATGTGGATACTTCTTTTAAGCATAAATATTATACTAGCATCAGTAAATGACCATTCTGAACCCAAACAAGTTTAACGTCAGACCTTGCGAGGGGTGTAGTGCGGCCTTAAATCATTCCAATATTTCATACTAGGTGGCAACGCATTTATTCTTCGGTTAGTCCCCACTAGGGCTATCTGTACCAATTTATTATCTTTGTTAGGTCTCATCATCATACACCCTTAAGCATGCTTTTAAAACATCATAAAGCGCGTAAAGTAAATTAATAGTGATATACGGATGGATATATAAAACAACTTGTTCCTAGAACAAATCACTCCATTTCCTCTCCCCGCTAGCAATATTCTACTTCTACCCAATTACATAATACAATAAGAGAAACCTCATATACATTGAGGGGAATTAGGTGAGAAGAGAATACAAAGAGATAAAGAAACTCATATCAATCAACTATATGATCATATATGGATTGAACTGAATCCTCAGTGTACTGTAAACTCCTGCATGACAGTCTATGTCCTTTGATTTACAAAGGTGAGGTCAATCTCGACCAATAGTTATATACTTTTGGGACGTGATTTGGTTTATAGTTGGGGACGTTTTTGCATAGATATGGAGTTCACTCGTTCTTGCGAGAAGTAAAGAAGTATCTTCCCTAAGAGTTGATTCGTTACTTGAATGATTAGAGCGCTCAAGTCTTTCTATTATGAATAGAAAGATTAACATTCAAAATGGTTATGAATAAATCATTCATTACAGAATCAATGGTACTTAAGGTAAAAATAATTAGAGTGGTATAACATATATTATGACCCGACTCTAATTATAAGATACTCTTGAAAGGCCAATTCGTATGTAATGACTATATCGATTGATATCGATATAGTTCGACTTATTTTATCTATCTACGGTAACGAGAGTGCAACTTCGGAATTTTAGTGGAATAACCCAAGGTAATAATCCATAATATTAAATTAAAGAGTTTAATTAATATTATGTGATTATTGGAGCTCGGAATTATAGGTCCATTTGGTCCTTATGCGAACTCAATATACTGTAGTAGGTTAAAAATAGTTGGATAGTCCAATTATATACTCACACACACACACACACATAAATATATACACACACACAAATATATATATTTTAATATGATTAATAATATTTTTTGTCATACTCGAAACTATACATTAATTTTAATATATGGTTTTTATAATAAATGATTATATGACAATTCTTTATTATCAATAATTTTATTAAATTATATGGTATAATTTAATCAAAGAATTGGTTTAATAATTATTCCAAAAATTAGCTTTGGAAACCCTTTGGATGGAATGGAAGTTACACCTTTAATTAGTAATAATATTATGAAATTGAATAAAAGATTTGTTTTTATAAAATTCCTTGTGCTGGCCGAATTCTTCAATCAAAAAAATGGATAAGGTTTGATTTATTTTGTAAAATAAAACCCTAAGTATAAAAGGATAAAAGAGTTTGCCTTTTACACTAACTCACTTGTGTGAAACCCTTGCCACCCTAGTTCACCTTTTTCTTTCAAGAGTTGAAAGAAAAGAAAATGAACAAAACAAAATAAAAATTCTGGTGTGATAGGTTTTTGATCTCTAAAGTGTTTAGAGATTGGTTTGTGAGTCTAGCCCACTCTAGTTTTTGTTGGTTGTGAGACATAGCATGGAATACCAATCGGGATTGGAAATCAAAACAAATAATCATAATCTTTCTTTTCTTTTTTCTCCTACACGGCAGTGAGTAGAAAAACCTATTTTTTCTGCTCACTACCGCATATTGTTTGGTGTTACGGGTCTCGGTTGGTTTTGTTTCTTGTCCAGTACAACAAAGGAATATTAAGGCGTGATTCTAAAGTGTAATGGGGTTTTTTTTTTTGTGAAAAAAATCAGATGTGAAATACTTTAGTAGTTAACGCAAATAAGTAGCTGATTTGGGTGTGAGTTGGGTTAATTTTTGGGTGAAAAATGGTTCAGATCCGTGCCTATATTCGGGGGCTGTTCCAAGGATGAAATATTGTTCAAAACAAAAGAAAAAATTCAGCCTTGGAGCTGGTCATATTCGGCTAAAGAAAGGGGAGGGCAGGAAATATTATTTTTGTGGCCAATCTTGGGTGCCTAAGGTGTTTAAGCTGTTCTAGGAAAGTGGTTCATACAGACATGTCTGTATATCCGACCAGATGTGTCTCGAGCTATAACTGACATAGCAGATTGGCAATCGCTAGAGAAGGGGAGAGGATTCTTTCCTCTCATTCCATTCCCAAACCCCCATATTTTGCTATAAAAAGTAAGTTCATTTTCATACAAAACGTCGAGGGATTAGCTATTAAAACCTTGCAAAATTGATATCTTAAGGCTGGGAAGTGAACATTTGTGAGAGAAAGAACTTTTGGAATCCTTAGAGTTCCTCTCCCTTCAGTAACAAACAAGTAATGATCCAATATCCAGAGGTTCATTTATGAGCCAAACTCCATTAAAAGGTACAACCTGAGGGCACTCTTCTCTTTATTTTAATCTGTTTAACTTCTGCCTTTTTTACAGTATCTCCAGCCGGCTCTAGGTCACATCCATCCGTACATGCACATTACCAAGCACATATCCAGAACATAGTTAGCACATCTGGTCGGGCTTCTCTAGAGCCATGTTGGGAGGTACGCACCTATATTATATTATATGTATGTATATGTTTTTACTCATGGTTTTTATTATTTTATTTACGCTTAGTTATTATGTTTATTTTCTTTTTCATATTCCTATGTGCTTGTTTGCATTATGTATGTTCTATTTACTGTTTGATTTTTGAAAGATGTCTGACTATATTTGTACAATGTCTTGCCAAACTTGAACGATCCCGACCATATGATCCATGTGGTATATAGGATGAAAACCTAGATGTAAGTTCTATAAATGATTCGAAATAGACGGTAATATAGATCGTACTCGGGATACAACTGCACATACCATTGAGAGATGGCCATTTCATTATGAATATATCCAAATGCATGTTTGATGTATCAATTATTGTATATGTATGTTTCTTCATATTTGGACTACACATTATGTTAAGCCAGAATTAATACAAGTCTGGCCGGATGTGGACAACTATATATGACCGAGTTTGGGTCATGTCTGGTCAGGCCTCTTCGAGGCCAGGCCATGTGATGCTTGCCCAGTTTTATTTCATTATTATTTTTAACAATATAGTAATAATGTAGAGACCTTTATGTGCTTTATTTAATGCTTTTGCTATTCATGTTTGCACTATTGTGTGTTATAATAAATTATCTTGCATGCTCTTGCATTATAAGATATGTGGATACTTCTTTTAAGCATAAATATTATACTAGCATCAGTAAATGACCATTCTGAACCCAAACAAGTTTAACGTCAGACCTTGCGAGGGGTGTAGTGCGGCCTTAAATCATTCCAATATTTCATACTAGGTGGCAACGCATTTATTCTTCGGTTAGTCCCCACTAGGGCTATCTGTACCAATTTATTATCTTTGTTAGGTCTCATCATCATACACCCTTAAGCATGCTTCTAAAACATCATAAAGCGCGTAAAGTAAATTAATAGTGATATACGGATGGATATATAAAACAACTTGTTCCTAGAACAAATCACTCCACTCCATTTCCTCTCCCCGCTAGCAATATTCTACTTCTACCCAATTACATAATACAATAAGAGAAACCTCATATACATTGAGGGGAATTAGGTGAGAAGAGAATACAAAGAGATAAAAGAGATAAGGCTGGACACGCAGGTCCAATTTATAAATTCTAAATTTACAATAATTTCTAAAATTACCCTTTCCCTTCTAATATCCATCCGATATACACTATTCATCATCACATACATATATATTCAATCAAGACATGCTATACAACCAATCAAATCCAATTAATTAGTCTTTGTTTAAGTGATCATCCAATGTTCAAACAATGGTTTGATTTTGCGCGAGTCCAACTCGTTTGAGAATAAGTACATAAGGTACGAATTCACGAATTATATCGAACTACCTGTTAAATCCAATTTAAGTCGTATTCAATACTAATTCAATTTATTTAATTCCAAATTAAATGTTTACACTTTTAATTCGCTTTTAAAGACTTAGATTCTAAATCTAATTCTAATTGGGTCTCCAAGCCCAACCAACATCCAATGTTTGTTTAATTAAAGTCCGATGGGCTTTCAATTGATTTATCAAGGCTTGGGCTTTGGTCAATGTGGGTCAAACCCAATTACCAAGCCCAAATAAGGAATCACCCTTAAATGCCAAAAAATCAATTTCAAGCCCATAAGGCCCAATTAAACATTAAAGCCCATTTAATTAAATTTTAATATTCCAAATTTTAAAATTCAATTAATTAAAGTGTAAATCCATGATTAATTCATTAAACCAAATATTTCAAAAACATCAATTTAATTTATTAATCATCACTTGTTCAAAACATATGTCCAACATTTATTTGAACAAAAAATCAAGTCCTTTAACATGCCATATTGCATTCGGCCAAGAGGTATTTTTGCGTTCGATTTGTTTTTCAATCCAATTGAATCACTAATCTAAATCCCGTATACGTTTTAAGTCATCTAATGAACTTGCAAACAGAAAATTACATTCAGTGCAATGACCTCCATTTTCGGTCAAGCAACAATTTTGGGGAAAAATCATCCAATGCATTTTTCTCAAAATTGATAATGTATTACATCATATATCATACATATAATCATGCTTAAGTCATCTAATAAATTTGTGCATGAAAAATTCCAAACCAGTGGAAGCACCTCCACATTCGGTCAAGCAACAACTTTTGGGAAAAAATCATCCAATGCATTTTTCTCAAAATTGATCATGTATTACATCATATAACATACATATAAGCATACTTAAGTCATCTAATGAACTTGTGCATGCAAAAAATACAACCCAGTGAAGTACCTCACATTCGGCCAAAGCAATCATTTTGGGGAAAAATCATCCAATGCATTTTTCTTAAAATTGATCATGTAATATATCATATAACATACATATAAGCATACTTTAGCAACAAATTTCACAAGAACATGCTTCAATCAATTTTCCCCAAATTAACCCTAATGTATTTCATGCTTAAACATGGCTCCATGATACCATTGTTGGTTTCTATAATTAGTCCCAAAGAAAGTATAAGCAAAGAAATACACAAATTTATACATGCAAAGCTTGAAGCATGGCGGAATCATACTTACAAAGCTTGTGACGAAAATAGATGAAGAGAATCCTTGAGTCTTTAAAGGTGGAAACTTTCGGCCAAGAGCAAGAGTGAGAGAAGCTTCAAGTCTTATTGTATTCCAAGCTCCAAGGTTGTTTCCCTATCACCCCCTTTGATCCCTCAATGTGCTAGCAAAAATGGAGAAGATGAAAAACAATTTTCTGCCCTTGATGAAGCTCACGGCGTGAGCAAGAAGAAGGAGAGGAAGTGTGCCTTTTCAATTTTCTATTTCTCTTTTATTTGTTTCAAAAACCGTGAGAAAGAAAGAGAAAAGCAATGATGAGATATGATTTACCAAAATGAATTTTTTATTAAAAAACCCTTCAAAAACCGTGAAAGGTTTTCCCTCCAAAAAATTCATTAAATGGCATCATCTTATTACATTGAGAATAGAGACAATGTATCATCCCATAAAGGTGACTAGATACATCCATCATCTATTCGTGTCAAGTAATGAGACTTCGCGATGTGATTTCCGTATCCTACTCGTTTCAAAATACGAATGTGTTCGCAAACACTTTCGGGCTCGGTTTCGCTAATTCTGAATTAACGCATTTCCGTTGCGACGAGAATTAAATAATTTCGCCTAGTGAAATTACTATTCAGATCGCTAACGAATTAATTCTAAATTAATTCGTTTGCCCGAATTAAAATCCGATTTTAATTTCGCGTCGAAATCTAATTTCGTTTAATAATATATCGAATATATTTTTTTATCGATTAATTCCAAATTAATCGTATCTCTCTCTAATAAGGCATTTTATCCAAGATAAAGTTTCTCCGTAATTAATCCAAGATTAATAAAGTTTGAATCAAACATCATAGGTGACTCTTCAGGAAGCGACCCAAGAGATCTCCGGATATGTTGGCAGTAAATACGGTCGTTGGATAATCCAAACACGTACGTACCTCGTACTACGTTTTTACCGATTTACAAGACAAGGTTGGCTTCTAGCAAAGCGCCATGCCTACCCAATTCTCCAGAAATATTCTTATTGGAATATTAGATCTTTATCAAGCGTAGTATACCGTAGTATCGCGTACATCGATCCAGTATCGGACGATCACATGTTAGGCCTGGGGCTGGAAATGTGTCTGCCCCGTACGAAACAAATATCGGACATCAAACAACTAGTCTCTTTTAAATCGGACAATCCTGACCTGGTCATATTGTCCTGACGGTTGCAACCTTTTATAGAGTACTAGTTCTGTATCCAGTGTGATCATCATCTCCATATGGCTCAAGTGATACTTCCATCTTGACATCACATCCAGTACACTACGATTCCCGATAAACCCAGAAGAGGCGTACACAGAACCGGTTAAAGCCCCGAACCACCAAAACCAAAGTTTACCGATTGTCGCAAGTACTAGCGATGCAAGTCTTAGGTTAAGACCATATACACCTACCCTGATGCGGCCTCCCATAGACACGCAGACATACTACCAATGGGATTCCGCGGGGTCTGTCCAGAGCGAAGCTGTTTTCCGTACCATCGGCAAAATACAACCTCCTATCGCACTTGCATAAGTATCCAATACTTAAATCTATGAGAACTATGCCGTTGTGCCATCACAACTCGCACAAGTGCAATACTAGTTTATTCCGCATTATCGATGTCCGATCTCGATAATACTCCGACTAGGGATATTTAATGATTAAACCTTTTATATTGATACTGTCTCATATCATTTCAATACAGAACTAATCATATGGACTTTTGCCATTAATATATCAAAGTAAATAATTTTAGAAAACGGCAAAAGGCAATTTCATTATCACATAGTCAATTTTGTACAATAATACAATATCATTTACAAAACAGAGACGCTATGGGTCATAATGTCTAACAATCTCCCACTTGGCCTATAGCCAGTCACTCAAGCATCTAATACCTGAACTATGTATATGTCGTTCAAACACCTCATGAAGAACAGCCTTCGTCAGCGGATCTGCAATATTGTCATCCGATGCGACCTTCTCGACTTTTACATCGCCACGATGTATAATCTCCCGAATCAGATGGTAACGCCGAAGAACATGCTTGGATCGTTGATGAGACCTTGGTTCCTTAGCTTGTGCTATAGCCCCATTATTGTTACAATACAATGGCACGGGCTCAGCTACTAACGGAACTACTCCTAATCCAATTAGGAATTTTCGGATCCAAACTGCCTCCTTTGCTGCTTCTGACGCAGCAATATACTCCGCTTCTGTTGTTGAATCGGCAACAGTATCTTGCTTGGAAGATTTCCAGCTCACTGCTCCGTTATTCAAACAAAAAATGTACCCCGATTGTGACTTGAAGTCGTCCTTGTCGGTTTGGAAACTTGCATCGGTGTACCCAGACACCTCAAGTTCTCCACCTCCATAAATTAAGAAAGCATCCTTAGTTCGTCTAAGATACTTAAGGATATTTTTAACTGCCATCCAGTGACCTTCACCTGGATCGGCCTGAAAGCGACTGCACATGCTCAAAGCATATGACACATCAGGTCGCGTACATATCATGGCATACATGATCGATCCGACTGCCGAGGCGAACGGTATCCGACTCATGTTATCTCTCTCTTCTTAGTCTTAGGACACATGTCTTTAGACAGAAGGATACCACGCGACATTGGCATCAATCCCTTCTTGGATTGATCCATATTGAATCGCTTCAACACTTTGTCAATATATGTACTCTGGGAGAGTCCAAGCAGCTTTCTAGATCTATCCCGGTAGATCTTTATTCCCAGAATAAAGGCTGCTTCTCCCAGATCTTTCATGGAGAATTTTAATGAAAGCCAAGCTTTCACCGACGTTAGCATGGGAATTTCATTGCCTATAAGCAATACGTCGTCGACATAAAGGACAATAAAAGTCAGTGCTCTCCCACTAACCTTCTTGTATACACAAGGGTCATCATCGTTTTGTAAGAAATCATATTCTTTTATGATCTCATCAAAACGCTGATTCCATAACCGTGATGCTTGCTTCAATCCATAAATGGATCGATTTAACTTACAAACCTTGTTTGCAAGTCTAGGTACGATAAAACCGTCAGGTTGTTGCATATAAACATCCTCCAAAAGGTTTCCGTTAAGGAAAGCAGTTTTAACGTCCATCTGCCATATCTCGTAATCGAAATATGCAGCTATTGCAAGCATTATCCGAATGGATTTAATCATGGCAAAGGGTGAGAAAGTTTCGTCATAATCAATACCATATTTTTGACGATACCCCTTTGCTACAAGCCTAGCTTTGTACGTTTGAACGTTGCCATCCATGTCGGTCTTCTTCTTGAAGATCCATCTGCATCCAATAGGCATTACGCCTTCTGGTGCATCAACCAGTGTCCAAACTTGGTTGGCGTACATGGAATCCATCTCGGACTTCATGGCTTCTTGCTATAAAGCGGAATCAATATTCTGTATTGCTTCCTCATACGTAGCCGGTTCATTATCCTCAATAAGATTAATATCTACATGAGGCGAGATCAGGAACCGATATCTCTCAGGTACTGTCCTGACTCTCTCCGACCTACGCGGTCCTTGTGTATATGAAGATTGTGGTACAGACTCATCCGGATGGTCTGTTTATGTTCCGTCGTTGATTCATTACCAGGAACAGTATCACTACGATTTTCATCGAGCTCCACTTTCCTCCCACTTACCACTGCATCTAGGAATTCCTTCTCAAGGAAAAATTCATGTAGAGCAACAAATACTTTGTTCTCTTGTGGGTGATAGAAGTAATATCCTTTGGTTTCCTTAGGATATCCCACGAAAAGGCATTTATCTGATTTGGGTTCTAGTTTGGTACCTTCCAAACGTTTAACATATGCCCAGCATCCCCAAATCTTCAGGAAAGAGAAACCTGGTTTCCTTCCTGTCCATATCTCATATGGAGTCTGTTCAACAGACTTTGACGGAACCTTATTCAAAATAAGTACTACACTGTTTAATGCGTATCCCAGAAGGATATGGTAGCTCAGTGCGACTCATCAGACCTTACCATGTCTAACAAGGTACGGTTTCTCCGTTCAGAGACACCGTTTAATTGCGGTGTTCCAGGAGGAGTCCACTGTGAAAGAATACCATTTTCTTTCAAGTAATCTTGAAACTAATAACTTAAGTATTCGCCACCACGGTCCGACCGTAATGTCTTAATACTCTTGTCTGTTTGTTTTTCTACTTCGTGTCGAAACTCTTTGAATTTCTCAAAAGTTTCCGACTTGTGTCTCATTAGATACACATAACCATAACGAGATGCATCATCTGTAAAGGTTACGAAGAATGATATCCACCTCTAGCCTGGATAGACATGGGCCCACATACGTCGCTATGAACGAGGGCTAACAGTTCTGTGGCATGTTCACCTTTACCACTAAAATGTGATTTAGGCATTTTGCCTAAAAGACAAGATTCGCAGACATCATATGAATTATGATCAAATCCGTCCAAGTACCCACTCTTCGAAACTGTGGATATGCGAGTCTTGTTGATGTGTCCTAGACGACAATGCCACATGTAAGCTTCATCTTTTAGATTACTCCTTTTGAGCCTTTTGTTTGTTATTTTATGTTAGGAGATTCATTTATATTCAAAATATAAAGGCCATTATTTGCAACAGCAGTGCAAATTTCTGCATCATTTATATAAATAACACCCAGTGTTTCTAAATACAAAAGTGTACCCATGCTGGGTTAACAAAGATACAGATATGATATTCCTAGAACTAGGTATATAATAATAACAGTTCAAAAGTTTAAGCACATGCCCCGAGGGCAATTCCAAAACAAAAGTCCCTACAGCCAAAACAGCAACTGGAGTTCCGTTTCCGACTTGTAGATCAATCTCCCCTGAAGCCAGCATCCTGCTATTCTGCAGATCCTGCAAATCAGTACATATATGAGCAGCACAACCAGAATCAAAAATCCAATTTTTAAAACTAGAAGATAGTAGTCATATTTATCTCAATAACAAACATACCAGAGGCTAGTGCCTTGCCTGCCTTGATATCCTCCTTGTGTCCCTTGCCCATTCGGCAGTCACGTTCCAGTGACCCTTCTTGCCGCAGCTGAGGCAGACATCTTGAGACTTGTCCCTTGGCTTCCAGAAGCTTTTGTAAACTTGCCTTTACCATTTTCTTATGTTTCTTCTTCCTCCCCTCCAGTAGCTTTGGCCCAGCATTGGCCTCTGAGAGGTCGATGCATAGTACGCCTCGCGCTTGCCCCCTTTTTGGATTCCTTTTCAGACTCCTTCAAGATGGATAACAGCTCTCCAAGAGAGTCATCTGTGTCCATCAACTTATAGTTGATTATGATTTGTTTCCACGTATCAAGAAGTGACTGTAAGATCAAATCTACGGTCAGCTCAGCCTCCAAGATTATTCCCATATTGGCCAACTCATCAATATCGGCGATCATTTGAGCCCCGTGGGCCTCAACTGATGCGCCTTCAGTCATTCGGGCGCGGAAGAGTTTCTTCACCAACTCATACCTCTCCATTCGCTTGCTGGTGCGGTGGAGATCTCTCAGTCTAGCCATTATATTATAAGGATCCAAGTCCCTATTCTGGCGACGAAAATGCTGAGTCATCGAAGCTAACATAATAGCCTGAGCTGTGTCACAATCATTGCTGTGAGTTTTCCATAACTCCAGCTCAAGTGGTCAGTGGGCTTAGGCGGGAGAGGTATCTTGTATAGTGTACAGCATCCTCTCAGCCCCAAGTACTATCCTAGGTTCATTTCCCAATCAGTGAAGTTTGTGCCCTTAAAGACATTGTCACCCATGATATGTCTCGGACATTTCCTTTGCTTGCCATCTCAACTACGATAGTCTAACTATCTAGTTAACGATAAAATGGGTACAGTCAAACTGTTACAAAAAAAATAACAATGTATTAGTCCAACTAATTTTAATAAATAGACGAAATAATTTTGAAAGACGCGTAAGGCTAAGTATCTGAACGAAATTGCAAATTCAATACTAGCCTCTCACTATTTTCATCAAGTCTCTAACCCTCTGTTGAGAACTCGGGAAATCCTATTTCCTAGTGGGCTAGGATCCCGTTAAATAACACACAATCTTGACTTTGGCCACAAATTGTATGCTATTTAACTAGGTAGATCTCAAAGATCAATTGGATCCAATCCAATTCCTAGATCCGGTTAGGTGGACATCCAAGTCCAAAACATATGTATATTTACTTATGCCAATGTATCTAATACATTTTCCTAATCATATCCTCCGAATCATCTAGGCCTGGGCTTTGGCACAACAAACCTAATGATTCCGGTTAAGCGGGACCCATTGACAAGGAAAGTTTCGTAATCAATGTCGTTGGACAAGAAGTGATCTTGACTTTGGCCAACAAATCACAACTTGGACAAGACACCGATGTGGAACAAAACTCTCATGATTCAAGTACATCCTCAATTGACAAAGGTCTTGACTTTGGCCAACAAACCAATGCCAATTTGGATCTTGAACAAGAATCATTCAATGGAAGGATAATCGCTTAATATAAATTGAGGGATTTTTGCGTAATTGGCAACCAATTTATTATCTTTGTTAGGTCTCATCATCATACACCCTTAAGCATGCTTCTAAAACATCATAAAGCGCGTAAAGTAAATTAATAGTGATATACAGATGGATATATAAAACAACTTGTTCCTAGAACAAATCACTCCATTTCCTCTCTCCCGCTAGCAATATTCTACTTCTACCCAATTACATAATACAATAAGAGAAACCTCATATACATTGAGGGGAATTAGGTGAGAAGAGAATACAAAGAGATAAAAGAGATAAGGCTGGACACGCAGGTCCAATTTAAAATTCTAAATTTACAATAATTTCTAAAATTACCCTTTCCCTTCTAATATCCATCCGATATACACTATTCATTCATCACATACATATATATTCAATCAAGACATGCTATACAACCAATCAAATCCAATTATTAGTCTTTGTTTAAGTGATCATCCAATGTTCAAAATACAGAGGCTAGTGCCTTGCCTGCCTTGATATCCTCCTTGTGTCCCTTGCCCATTCGGCAGTCACGTTTCCAGTGACCCTTCTTGCCGCAGCTGAGGCAGACATCTTGAGACTTGTCCCTTGGCTTCCCAGAAGCTTTTGTAAACTTGCCTTTACCCTTTTTCTTATGTTTCTTCTTCCTCACCCCTCTAGTAGCTTTGGGCCCAGCCATTGGCCTCTGAGAGGTCGATGCATAGTACGCCTCGCGCTTGCCCCCTTTTTGGATTCCTTTTCAGACTCCTTCAAGATGGATAACAGCTCTCCAAGAGAGTCATCTGTGTCCATCAACTTATAGTTGATTATGATTTGTTTCCACGTATCAAGAAGTGACTGTAAGATAAAATCAAATCTACGTCAGCTCAGCCTCCAAGATTTCCCATATTGGCCAACTCATCAATATCGGCGATCATTGAGCCCCGTGGGCCTCAACTGATGCGCCTTCAGTCATTCGGGCGCGGAAGAGTTTCTTCACCAACTCATACCTCTCCATTCCGCTTGCTGGTGCGGTGGAGATCTCTCAGTCTAGCCATTATATTATAAGGATCCAAGTCTCTATTCTGGCGACGAAAATGCTGAGTCATCGAAGCTAACATAATAGCCTGAGCTGTGTCACAATCATCGCTGTGAGTTTTCCATAACTCCAGCTCAAGTGCGTCAGTGGGCTTAGGCGGGAGAGGTATCTGTATAGTGTACAGCATCCTCTCAGCCCCAAGGACTATCCTTAGGTTCATTTCCCAATCAGTGAAGTTTGTGCCCTTAAAGACATTGTCACCCATGATAATGTCTCGGACATTTCCTTTGCTTGCCATCTCAACTACGATAGTCTAACTATCTAGTTAACGATAAAATGGGTACAGTCAAACTGTTACAAAAAAATAACAATGTATTAGTCCAACTAATTTTAATAAATAGACGAAATAATTTTGAAAGACGCGTAAGGCTAAGTATCTGAACGAAATTGCAAATTCAATACTAGCCTCCACTATTTTCATCAAGTCTCTAACCCTCTGTTGAGAACTCGGGAAATCCTATTTCCTAGTGGGCTAGGATCCCGTTAAATAACACACAATCTTGACTTTGGCCAACAAATTGTATGCTATTTAACTAGGTAGATCTCAAAGATCAATTGGATCCAATCCAATCCTAGATCCGGTTAGGTGGACATCCAAGTCCAAAACATATGTATATTTACTTATGCCAATGTATCTAATACATTTTCCTAATCATATCCTCCGAATCATCTAGGCCTGGGCTTTGGCACAACAAACCTAATGATTCCGGTTAAGCGGGACCCATTGACAAGGAAAGTTCGTAATCAATGTCGTTGGACAAGAAGTGATCTTGACTTTGGCCAACAAATCACAACTTGGACAAGACACCGATGTGGAACAAAACTCTCATGATTCAAGTACATCCTCAATTGACAAAGGTCTTGACTTTGGCCAACAAACCAATGCCAATTTTGGATCTTGAACAAGAATCATTCAATGGAAGGATAATCGCTTAATATAAATTGAGGGATTTTTGCGTAATGGCAACCAATTTATTATCTTTGTTAGGTCTCATCATCATACACCCTTAAGCATGCTTCTAAAAATCATAAAGCGCGTAAAGTAAATTAATAGTGATATACAGATGGATATATAAAACAACTTGTTCCTAGAACAAATCACTCCATTTCCTCTCCCCGCTAGCAATATTCTACTTCTACCAATTACATAATACAATAAGAGAAACCTCATATACATTGAGGGGAATTAGGTGAGAAGAGAATACAAAGAGATAAGGCTGGACACGCAGGTCCAATTTATAAATTCTAAATTTACAATAATTTCTAAAATTACCCTTTCCCTTCTAATATAACATCCGATATACACTATTCATTCATCACATACATATATATTCAATCAAGACATGCTATACAACCAATCAAATCCAATTAATTAGTCTTTGTTTAAGTGATCATCCAATGTTCAACAATGGTTTGATTTTGCGCGAGTCCAACTCGTTTGAGAATAAGTACATAAGGTACAAATTCACGAATTATATCGAACTACCTGTTAAATCCAATTTAAGTCGTATTCAATACTAATTCAATTTATTTAATTCCAAATTAAATGTTTACACTTTTAATTCGCTTTTAAAGACTTAGATTCTAAATCTAATTCTAATTGGGTCTCCAAGCCCAACCAACATCAATGTTTGTTTAATTAAAGTCCGATGGGCTTTCAATTGATTTATCAAGGCTTGGGCTTTGGTCAATGTGGGTCAAACCCAATTACCAAGCCCAAATAAGGAATCACCCTAAATGCCAAAAATCAATTTCAAGCCCAAAAGGCCCAATTAAACATTAAAGCCCATTTAATTAAATTTTAATATTCCAAATTTTAAAATTCAATTAATTAAAGTGTAAATCCATGATTAATTCATTAAACCAATATTTCAAAAACATCAATTTAATTTATTAATCATCACTTGTTCAAAACATCTGTCCAACATTTATTTGAACAAAAATTCAAGTCCTTTAACATGCCATATTGCATTCGGCCAAGAGGGATTTTTGCGTTCGATTTGTTTTTCAATCCAATTGAATCACTAATCTAAATCCCGTATACGTTTTAAGTCATCTAATGAACTTGCAAACAGAAAATTACATTCAGTGCAAGGACCTCCATTTTCGGTCAAGCAACAATTTTGGGGAAAAAATCATCCAATGCATTTTTCTCAAAATTGATAATGTATTACATCATATATCATACATATAATCATGCTTAAGTAATCTAATAACTTGTGCATGAAAAATTCCAAACCAGTGGAAGCACCTCCACATTCGGTCAAGCAACAACTTTTGGGAAAAAATCATCCAATGCATTTTTCTCAAAATTGATCATGTATTACATATATAACATACATATAAGCATACTTAAGTCATCTAATGAACTTGTGCATGCAAAAAAAAACAACCCAATGGAAGTACTCTCACATTCGGCCAAAGCAATCATTTTGGGGAAAAATCATCCAATGCATTTTTCTTAAAATTGATCATGTAATATATCATATAACATACATATAAACATACTTTAGCAACAAATTTCACAAGAACATGCTTCAATCAATTTTCCCCAAATTAACCCTAATGTATTTCATGCTTAAACATGGCTCCATGATACCATTGTTGGTTTCTATAATTAGTCCCAAAGAAAGTATAAGCAAAGAAATACACAAATTTATACATGCAAAGCTTGAAGCATGGCGGAATCATACTTACAAAGCTTGTGACGAAAATAGATGAAGAGAATCCTTGAGTCTTCAAAGGTGGAAACTTTCGGCCAAGAGCAAGAGTGAGAGAAGCTTCAAGTCTTCTTGTATTCCAAGCTCCAAGGTTGTTTCCCTATCACTCCTTTGATCCCTCATGTGCTAGCAAAAATGGAGAAGATGAAAACAATTTTCTGCCCTTGATGAAGCTCACGGCGTGAGCAAGAAGAAGGAGAGGAAGTGTGCCTTTTCAATTTTCTATTTCTCTTTTATTTGTTTCAAAAACCGTGAGAAAGAAAGAAAGAAAAGCAATGATGAGATATGATTTTACAAAATGAATTTTTAATTAAAAAACCCTTCAAAAACCGTGAAAGGTTTTCCCTCCAAAAAATTCATTAAATGGCATCATCTTATTACATTGAGAATAGAGACAATGTATCATCCAATAAAGGTGACTAGATACATCCATCATCTATTCGTGTCAAGTAATGAGACTTCGCGATGTGATTGCGGATCCTACTCGTTTCAAAATACGAATGTGTTCGCAAACACTTTCGGGCTCGGTTTCGCTAATTCCGAACTAACGCATTTCCGTCGCGACGAGAATTAAATAATTTCGCCTAGTGAAATTACTATTCAGATCGCTAACGAATTAATTCTAAATTAATTCGTTTGCCCGAATTAAAATCCGATTTTAATTTCGCTTCGAAATCTAATTTCGTTTAATAATATATCGAATATATTATTTTATCGATTAATTCCAAATTAATCGTTATCTCTCTCCTAATAAGGCATTTTATCCAAGATAAAGTTTCCCTAATTAATCCAAGATTAATAAAGTTCGAATCAAACATCATAGGTGAATCTTCAGGAAGCGACCCAAGAGATCTCCGGATATGTTGGCAGTAAATACGGTCGTTGGATAATCCAAAACGTACGTACCTCGTACTACGTTTTTACCGATTTACAAGACAAGGTTGGCTTCTAGCAAAGCGCTATGCCTACCCAATTCTCCAAAAATATCTTATTGGAATATTAGATCTTTATCAAGCGTAGTATACCGTAGTATCGCGTACATCGATCCAGTATCGGACGATCACATGTTAGGCCTGGGGCTGGAAATGTGTCTGCCCCGTACGAAGCATATATCGGACATCAAACAACTAGTCTCTTTTAAATCGGACAATCCTGACCTAGTCATATTATCCCGACGGTTGCAACCTTTTATAGAGTACTAGTTCTGTATCCAGTGTGATCATCATCTCCATATGTCTCAAGTGATACTTCCATCTTGACATCACATCCAGTACACTACGATTCCCGATAAACCCAGAAGAGGCGTACACAGAACCGGTTAAAGCCCCGAACCACCAAAACCAAAGTTTACCGATTGTCGCAAGTACTAGCGATGCAAGTCTTAGGTTAAGACCATATACACCTACCCTGATGCGGCCTCCCATAGACACGCAGACATACTACCAATGGGATTCCGCGGGGTCTGTCCAGAGCGAAGCTGTTTTCCGTACCATCGGTAAAACACAACCTCATATCGCACTTGCATAAGTATCCAATACTTAAATATATGAGAACTATGCCGTTGTGCCATCACAACTCGCACAAGTACAATACTAGTCTATTCCGCATTATCGATGTACGATCTCGATAATACTCCGACTAGGGATATTTAATGATTAAACCTTTTATATTGATACTGTCTCATATCATCTCAATACGGAACTAATCATATGGACTTTTGCCATTAATATATCAAAGTAAATAATTTTACAAAACGGAAAAAGGAAATTTCATTATCACATAGTCAATTTTGTACAATAATACAATATCATTTACAAAACAGTGACGCTATGGGTCATAATGTCTAACAATATTGGAATCTTGGATTACAATGGTAGATTCTCAATGAACCATGAGTCTTGGAGACTCGTATAGACATGTAGGTGTTTATATCGGATAAATACTGAACGACTCACCGAAGATTCTTAATGGATGCTACACCAACGTCAATAAGAATCTTCTTAGGTTTACTAGCATAATGATTCTTTCACTTGAGATACTACTATGGATTTATGAGATATTCTCCAAACTTTGATGGCAGTCACGTCACCGACCTATTTAGGTCAGACCTCCGCCTGTTCGTTGTGTTTGGAAGGATCCTAAAGATATTATGTGTATGTCAAGATAGAATCTGTCAGCTCTGTGTACAGAACATATGTATTCGATATAGACTTAACAATCTTTTAAATTCATGGGCCTATGGTACACTGTACAAGTGAGTTCTAAGTGTTATTAAGATATTGCTAATAGAAACGTCGACGTGATTATATCTATAGAGATTTGATGTTTATATCTATATCTCTTGAATAATCTTGATACATGTGACAAAATGATTATACGTATGCAATGACCTCGACCTGTATGGTTCAGTGAGTTTATCTGTGTTCGTCATAATTTACGGGTGGGTAGATTATGGACACGAAATTGGATTTCTTGACAGATTTGCCTGAACTTAGAGTGTCTCATTAATGAAATATACTCGTAGAGTACTAGGCAACTTTTATGAATAATATCGATTATTTATAAATCATTTAACGGTTAAACGAAAGATACATGCAAAAGGACCTTTTGATCATTTCATAATTAATGTGTATTTGTATTTAATGTATGATTTTGTTAAATATACATTAATTAAATGTCAAATTATAATATTTGACATATATCATTAATATATGCATTTGGATTATTTAATGTAAATATAATACATATATTTGAGATATTTTTATTTAATTATTTATTAAATTAATAAAATAATTAAAATATAAATATCTTCCATTATGATAAAGTTAAGAATTGATTAGTTATTGTATAAGTTTGACTTTACGTTAAAGTAAAGGTGTTAAAAAAGAATTTGACTTCTTTATTTTTATTTTGTAAAATGAAAATATCTTTTCCTTTTTAAAGGCCAATATTCGGCCAAACCCTAAGATACATAAAGCTTTTGTTTTTTCATTTGCTTCACAAAAAGTGTTGAGCCTCCAAAGTTACAAAAAGAAAGTTGAGAGAAAAAATTAAGTGTTAAGAAGAAAAGTGACGAAAACTTCAATTTGTGTAAGTTTTTTTTTGTACTTTCCTTTAACTAGAAAATTATTTCTAATATTCTTAGCTACAACATTTGTTGTTTTGAAGTTTTTTTCTACTCTCTTGGTTTTGTATAAGCACACTTTTGATCATTTGATGATCTTGTTGCCATTCTAGAGTTGTTAGGCCACTCATTGATGACCTAGAATTGTTCTTGAGTTGCTTCAAAGTGGTGAGACTTATTTTTTGTTTTAGAGATTAGATTAAAGTGTTGGATTTGATTAATTTTGGTTAATTTTATTAATTGGATTAATTAGAAAAATTAGGGTTTATACCTCATCCAAAATTAGGGCCTTTTAATATATGTATTTTATAATGATGTATATAAGATATACAAATCATTTGTGTTGATTGGAATTCATCTAAACTTGTTTTGAACAAATTTGGACCAAAATGCAAAAATTTAAAATTCTTAGGGTTCTCGACAATTTATATTTTGATGTATATGATATGTATAAATCATTTTCGGTAGTGATTTGAAATCACTTAAATTTGTATTTGATAAATTAGGAATAAAATGATTAAAATGCAAATCATTGGTGTCTCACGACAATTAAGGGAAAATTCTGATTTTTGGGTAAAAATTCTATTTTTAAGTATTGTGTAATTAGAATAAATAAGTTTATTTTAATTACCTAAGAAAAATTATTGAAATCAGATCAATTTATTTTTCCATGTACCGCTGCGTGACCAGTTCTACCCCCTAAAATCCCCTACAAAATGGTATGAGAGCGAGTCAGATTCTGAATACATGATATGATTATGCCTTTAAATTTAATGTTTAATCTAATCTTTATTTTATACATGCATGTATTTATTTCATTTGATTAAATAAAGTGAATAACATATTTTGCGGAAAATCCCTATTTAAAATAAGGTTTTATATTTAATAAGTATTTGATGCATGTTTCTTGGATTGTCTTGTCAATACAGCTTATGGATAAATATTCTATGAGTATATCTGAGAACGAGCCAAAGCTGAAAGGATATAGCCAGTAGGAATTTATCTATACCAGATATATTTGTGATATTAGATAAATTCAAGCGAAAGCAGAATCCTGAACGTGCGAAAGCTATCAGGGTTACTCAAGTATCTTGAATTTATCATTGACAAGTTTAACCTTGATATGCCTCTTTGTGAACGTGCCAAAGCTTTCACAACGAGAAACGATCAGGACCGGAACCCATGAGTTGTTAGGGTTGGTGCTTAGAGTGCCAATCCGGATCGTATTTATGTCCAATTCATGAATACGAATAATGCCTTTTTCCATAATATTACTTATTTAATGGTAGCACCTCTTGTCTTTTATATACATATTCGATCTAATTGAGATTAGATATCTAATTATGATTAGATTGAAACTAAATCTGATTTAGTGATACGTGTATATTAGACAAAGACCCTATGATTTACAACGTAGTGCGCAGTTACAACGTAGTTTGTAATTGACATTGGAAAGCATCACTATAAGTTGTAAATCCTTAAATAAAATTCCTGGTCAAGATTTACTAACACGGGTCGGTTAGTAAAATCCGTTGAGACTAGTACATGTCGTATATCGTGACTTGATCCGATGGTTTATCCCAATGAACAATGAGTCTCGGGAGACTCGTATAGACATGTAGGTGTTTATATGATAGACACTGAACGACTCACTGAAGATTTCCTAATAAATTGTACACCAATGTCCATAGGAATCTTCTCGAGTTGAGCGAGCATAGTGGTCCTTCGACTTGAGATACCACAGTGGATATATGAGTTATCCTCCACACTTTGATGGCAGTCACGTCACAGATCTATTTAGATTAGACCTCTGCGTGTTCGTTGGGTGTGGAAGGATGCTCATGATATCCGGTGCGTATGAAGATAGAATCTGTCACTCCTATGTACAGAGCATAGGTATCATACACGTGTTTACGATCTAGTAAATCCAAGGTCGTGGTATAACTTCGGAAGCAAGTTCCGAGTGTTATTTAGAGATCGTAAATTTGAAAGTCGACTATATTATGCCATAAGGATTTGATGTTCTTATCTATATCCCAGGTATAATATGGATAGCCTGTGACGAAGGGATTATATATATGCAATGACCTCGACTTGCACAGTTTAGCGAGATTATCTGTGGTCGTCATAATTCATGAGTGGGTGCATTATGGACATGAAATTGGATTTTGTGACGGATAAACCTAAACTTAGATAGTCCCACAATATGAAGTGTACTCGTTGAGCACTTGGGCAACGCGCTATGAAAAATATAGATTATTCATAATACTTAACCGTATTAAATGAGTTAATTCGAATTGTTTAAATGGTTAAACGAAAACACATGCATAGGGGCATTTTTGGTCAATCGTAATTATTGTATATTTGTATTTGATACATAATTTGATTATATACAAATTAATTAATTGTCAAATGAGATTTTGACACATGCCATTAATATATGTATTTGTTATTTAATGTAAATAAAAATACAGATATAATAATAATTATATTAATTAATTATTTAGATATTTAAATGTTAAATATTTGAATAATTAAATAATATTCTATTTTCATTATTGTTATGAAAAATGTTTAATTATTATTGGTTACAAATGGCATGATTTTATTAAGCTTTAAGTGTGCAAATTTGATTTGTCAAATTAAAGCTTATTATATTTAGTTAGATTAAATTGTAAAAATGACTATTCTGCCCCTACCAAAGTCGGTCATTTGTTTTTTTTAAGAGAAATGTTTTATTTTCTTCTTCAAAGGCCAAAATCCTCCATGAAAAAACTCTCAAAATTTTTGTTTGAAGATTAAAAGGTAATATTTAATATTCTTAAGTTCAGAAGATTAGTTTCTTGTTCTTGATTTAATAGAATAGTTCTCAGAAGATTAGTTTCTTGTTCTTGATTTAATAGAATAGTTCTAGGGTTCTTTACTTCTTAGAAATTGGGCCTTTTTTATTTGGAGGATGGAATTGAAGGCTTGATGCATGTGAGAAGTTGATTTGAATGATATTATTGTAATAATTGTTCAATTTGATCATTTGATGATATGTTTCCATTCTAGACTATTATAACCACTCTTGTAATGCCTAGAATTGTTATTGGTGTGACTTGGATTGGTGTTGTGATTAATTTGATTAATGTTGAGAAAGTTGGATTAAAGCATGAAAAATTGATTATTTTTGTTACAAAATCAGATCTGGAAAAAATGGGTTTATTCTGACGAAAATAATGTCATATGAATGTATTGGATGTGTTTTGGGTGTTGGAACAATTTCCGGAAACTGTTTCGGAGTTAAAATATGCGAAAACGGTGAAAAACGGTGTTACCTGGTGACTTTTGAGCCAACCGGGTGACGGCTGCCGAAACAGTGAATTGTTCACTGTTCAGGCTGCCCATGAACTGTCCTAGTACTGTTGGGGCTGACCTGGGCAGCCGCCATGTGCATTGGGTAGTCGGTTTGGTCAAAAAAGAGTTATTTATGTCGTTATTTGATATCGAATAAATATGTTTAGGTGAAATATGAATGAATTATTCATATTAGATATTGAATAATTTATTCGATAATTTTAAAAGTTTTAAAATTATGATTTCACCCGAACCGCGAGCTTCCGCTGCGCCCATGCCAAAACCCTAATAAAAATGGTATCAGAGCAGGTCTGATCATTTATCCATTACATTTGTCATGCTTCATATATGATATATAATCAAATTTTTTCTTTGCATATGCATTTAATTTTGATGTTTCTTGACTTTTCGGTTCTACGCTAACGGAAAACGTAATGGAAATTTAATGGTTAAATTAAGTTTTATTTTCTAAGGTAGAATTGACCTATTTGGAAGATGATCTAGATTATATTCTGCATTTGACGTGGATCAAATATTTCTTGAGGAATATCCCCGCTTAAATAAGGCAGTAGAGTGACATTTATTGGATACATGTTTCTTGGTCCTTCTTGTCAATATGGTTTATGAGTATCTTTCTATGACTGCATCCGAGAAAGTGCCAAAGCAGTGATGGTGTAGTTGATAGAATTTTATCCATGCCGGATGTATATTTGATACTAGACAAATTCAAGTGAAAGTGGAAATCTTGAACGTGCCAAAGCTGTCAGGACTACATCAGTAGCTTGAGTTTGTCACTGGCAAGTGAAGCCTTGATACGCCTCCTTATGAATGTGCCAAAGCTGTCATAACGAGAAACGGTCAGGACCAAAATCCAGACTCATAGTGAGTGTGATTGACAATGTGTTGTCTACCTAATGAATATACATAGGCGAGATGGTGCCAAAGCTGTGAGTCAAAATATATTCATGGGGTCAACCTCTCACTATGGAATTCGATTTAATTATTGAATTCCCATTTTCCATTGGGGATTATGGTATTACGTAAAGTTGTGGGAGACACTGCTGAGTTAAAAATCCATAACTAAGGCAGTGTGTAATATAATGGAGATTACAGCTTTTGCTTTCCTTTATTCTATATTGTTAATAGAATTATACTTCTAATCCACTGCTTGCATATTATTTGAATATATTTTCTGACTTCACTTTTTTTTTAATTTATATACAATATCTTTCATCCATGTAGCGAGCTTTAGGTCAGTGACTCCCAAGCCAGTTTACTTTAGGGCACTAGGTGTTAAGACACCCTTACAGACTTAATTACTCAGATTTCAGATAAATATATATATTTTTAATAACATCTTCAATCCATGTAGGGAGCTTTAGGCCGGTGACTCCCAAACCAGTTGGTTTTAGGGCACTAAGTGTTAAAACACCCCTACGGACTTAATTACTCGGATCTCATATATATACTTTTTAATCATACCCACATTATAAATAAATGTAGACAAAAACATATATTCAGGCAAACGGTCATTCATCAACCACCGATTATTTCAACTAGTCACTTTGTCAATTCCTTATTATCCAAATGCTACAAAATTATTTTTAGTGCATACGAGTCTGACCTAGATATGAGGCTCAAAATTAGGATAAAAGTGAAATTAGCATTTACCTTTTCCTAAAACTTTTTAACTAAGACAAACAATCTTATCATTGAAATTATTTTTTGACAAAATTGAGTCTTTCTATAAATAAATCCACTCGGACGCGTATTAAGAATTTACTCCTTACTCTGCCGTCTTTACTAGATTGAATTTTTATCCTCGTGACTTTGTCAAATTTTATTCTGTGATATCCCAAATTTTACCGGCTTACTATATTTTAAATACTTTGTTTTTGTTTTTAACTACAAAACTAACACAAAAAATAAAAAATTTCTACAACATGTTTACACAAATTACGAACAATAAAATAAAAATAAAAATTCACATCTCCCTGCTAGCGCTAAATTTTATGTCTTCAGCCAGACGTGACTGAAGTCCATTCCTCAATGAGGCTTCAGTGTGGTTTTTGACGTCCGAGATAGGTCAATCACGTATTCGTTACTTTTGAAGGGTCTCTTCCAACAATGAGGTCGCCAAAATATTCTTGTTTGTCTCAGTGCCTGCGCCACCTTCTTAAACTTTATCGCACCAGTGATTCCTGAATAGAAAGAAAGAAAATTATGAGGTCTCGTATGATGCTTGACTTTGAATGGAAGTTCCATTCTGTCAAGCTTATGGGCGATAGCTTGTGTGTCTTCCTCCACATTTTCTTCACGGATGTATTTTAGGATTTCCGAATTCAGTTCTTCATCTGTCATCTGTGAAATGCATGCTCCATAAGTGTCAACTTGAATATGTAAAGATGCGTCTGATTTTAGGTCTTCATCCTCTGTGGTTGATATGACTGGCTCAGGTAGCTCTTCTTCGAACATCAGTGCAATGCATGCTCCAAGATCCTCATTTTGAGGATACAGAGTTTCATCCTCAATTTTTATTGGTGCATACATCTCTGCTTATTGTTCCTCGTCAGAGTTCGAATAATAAAAATCAAATTGAGACTTTGCTGGTTTGGGCTCCTGAACTGATACTTTTGATTCTTGATATTGTTCGGCCTCTTCCTCTGTTAAGGTCTCATTGTGAAATTATTGGTACTCGAAGGCTTCATCAATGTCATTTGCTCCTTGAGATATGCAATTCAAGTTTTCTGTTAATTGTCTAATTTGATCTCTCATTCTCTGTATGGATTTCCCTTGACTCTGAAATTCTGAATCAAATTGAGCTTCTCGTTCTTCGAGCCAATCTTTGAGTATGTCAATCATCTGATCTTCCTCTGATGGTTATGGTTCTTGATGAAGATCGTAGGTGGATGGTGGATAAGATGGAAAATGTGCTTTAGTGAAATATGCAGGTTCTTCGAACCTTGAATGATTCTGATAATTCTGCCACCCTGAAAGATATATGCATTGATCGCTCGGGTGGTTACCATTGTATATTTCACATCTCCCAATTGCGTTTTGTTGAGCAAATGTAGTATTGCTTGGTTCTGACATCCAAGGATAGTTGTTGGGATGGACAACAGGCCTTAGAAAATCGGACTGTTGCTCCCTGATTTGGGGTGTATCTTCTTCTAGTAAGGCTCGTAATCTCTCAATCGCCCAATAATGTTCCATTTCAACCACCTGAAAAATAAAAGAAATAAATAAAAATTACAGATAAAAATAAAGAAAATTAGATACAAGTAAATTAGATAGCTTCAAAATTAATAACTCAAGAAAAATAAGTCCCCGACAACGGCGCCAAAAACTTGATCGGCGTGATCACACACGTATAATGCAAGCGCACGTATCGTTCAAGTAGTATAAAAATATCGATCCCACGAGGACTTAATTTCAACTATTGTTACTAACTGTTGATTCTATTTATTTACAGGTATCTAATTAATGGAGAAGAAAATGATTGCTTGAATGGTTTGTTGAATGTGGATTTGCTAAGTAAATAAAATAAATAAAGGCATAAAAGAAAATACTAAGGAAAATAAACAAAAGACACAAATATCTAGTGTTGTGATTCCACACAATATTATTCTAATGATGAATTGATTTTCTTATATATGTGTAATAAATCGGTTTGCTAACATGGAACTCGAAGATATGCAAAAGCCTCTGTCAATGGTCAGATGCAAATACCGAAATAACCTAATTAATCATATGTCTATGTTAACCAGATTACATGAATTCATTAAGTTCAAGTTCCAATTGTGGCTACCCCAGCCCGACAGGTATATGTCTATCCTGTAAGTAAATCTATTAAGGGTTATCTATCCTTAAGGGAGATTGTGAGCTATTTAATCTAAGGCTGAAACCTAAAATCTATTTTCAAGTTCATTTTAGGTTTACCACATCAATCTTATTGGTGATCAGGGAACAAGAAGCATTAAGCTTAAGATTCAATAAACAAGTTAAAACATTACACATAATATATTTAAATCATTTTATTAATCACATAAATATTATGCTTCAACATTCCCCTAGATAATAATAAAATGCTTGGGTTAGGGGATCCACATTTAATATTTCAAACCTAGGAATCTCACTTATTATAATATATAAATTTTTATTAGTTCTGCTTTCTCAGGAATTAATAATGCCAAACATATAAAACCAGCCATGTAAGCGATAGTCTAATTTAGTCCAATTACACCAGCCATATAGACGGTAATCATCTGTCACATAAAGACCTATCATATAGGCTGTAAAGTAAATTATATTTAAACCTACCATATAGGCGGTATCATAGTTTGCCATTAATTATTCTAATTATATTATAATTCATATATTATAATTCATATATTATAATTAAGTGAGATTGACCTAGTTAATCGTATTAAACGTTTCACCCTTCACCAGCGGAAATTAAGTACGAAGCATAAAAGAAATATAAAAGAAATAAACTATTATTAAAACTAGAAATAAAAATACATAATTAAAAATACATAAATTAAATACAAACAAGATACAGTCCTTAGATCCTTATACAGAACCTACAGGAAAGTATGAAAATTCAAATGAAATCGAACTGAATTTATAGGCAAAAATTAGGGTGCGCGTCGCGATGCAAATAGCCTTACGCGTCGCGACATGATGAGCTATCAACGCATTCTTCTGAGATTCTGACATGTGTCCTTGAAGCGCCGCACGTCACGATGCGTAGGTGATCCATGTCGCGATGTATGAATAGTAATTGTCGGTAGCTTCATAATAGAGGCGTATCGCGACGCAATGAGACATGCACGTCGCGACGCGTGATGTGCAGAAATTCCCATTTTGTCCTTTTTCGTTCATTCTTCATCGTTTTAACTCCGATTTGATTTAATTGAGTCTTAAATCTTCATTTTTCTACAAAACACAACAAAACATTCATCAAACCCGAGAAACTAAATAAAATATTAGGTCAAAGGGGCGGTAAAATATGATATATTTTTCGCTCATCAATGATTCTTTTGGAAATTGATTAGAATGTCTACTCAATCTTATGCATTATAGGATGATGGCATAATGAATACTATATTATGTAGATTAAAGATATCAACTTAATTGTAATTGTTACGAGTTATTTTGATATGCTGCAGACCATAGAACGTGTCTTGAAACATGTTCTTTATTATCATTAAGATATTGAGAACAAGTTTCTTATTCATGGAGAATATAATCCGCAACCATTAGGTTCAGATTAGTTTTGAGTATGATTATGACGTTATATGGTCTACATCATATAAAGTAAGAAAAGATGCAATGGGAGTGTCAAGGTTGATTATATTGTATTAATCGAATTCTTTCCAGCTTATGAAGTATTGACTTATGAAGTTGCATAGTGACCTTATAGATTATAAGTTTTGATATTAGTATTGTGTTTTCGGTTGTCCGCATAGTATTTGGATTTGATCCCTAAATACATAGATAACTCAATAGCTGTAGCACTATATTGTTGTCGCATCTGAGTCATATTGATGTAGAACTTGGGTTCGATAAAATATGAATGATGTTGGCTAAGGAAAACAATTGGGTTTATTGGACAGAATCAATTTGTAATAGAGGGCTTGCTTGTTGTTGCCTACCTCCTGAGTGCTAGGTGAGCTCTTTAAGGCCATGAGTATGTGATACACATTGAGATATGTATATGATACTGTGGATTGGCACTAGAGCAAGTGGGATAAATTTTTAGGGTTGGTGCTCGGAGTGCCAATCCAGATCGTAATTATGTCCAATTCATGAATACGAATAATGCCTTTTTCCATAATATTACTTATTTAATGGTAGCACCTCTTGTCTTTTATATAGATATTCGATCTAATTACGATTAGATATCTAATTATGATTAGATTGAAACTAAATCTGATTTAGTGATACTTGTATGTTAGACAAAGACCCTATGATTTTCAACGTAGTTTGTAGTTGACATTGGGAAGCATCACTATAAGTTGTATATCCTTAATTAAAGTTTCTGGTCAAGATTTACTAACCCGGTTCGGTAAGTAAAATCCACTGACACCAGTACATGTCGTATATCGTCACTTGGTCTGATGGTTTATCCCAATGAACCATGAGTCTCGGGAGACTCGTACAGACATATAGGTGTTTATTTGATAGACACTGAACGACTCACTGAAGATTTCCTAATAGATGGTACACCAACGTCAATATGAATCTTCTCGAGTTGAGCGAGCATAATTGTCCTTCGCCTTGAGATACCACAATGGATATATTAGTTATCCTCCACACTTTGATGGCAGTCACGTCACCGATCTATTTAGATCAGACCTCTGCCTATTCGTTGGGTTTAGACTGATGCTCATGATATCCATTGCGTATCAAGATAGAATCTGTCAGTCCTGTGTACAGGGCATATGTATCATACACGTGTTTGCGATCTAGGAAATCCATGGCCGTGGTATAACTTAGGAAGTAAGTCCGAGTGTTATTTAGAGATCGTAAATTTGAAAGTCGACTATATTATAACATAAGGATTTGATGTTCTTATCTATATCCCAGGTATAATATGGATAGCATGTGACAGAGGGATTATACGTATGCAATGACCTCGACTTGCACTGTTTAGCGAGATTATTCGTGGTCGTCATAATTAATGTGTTGGTGAATTATTGACACGAAATTGGATTTCGTAACGGATAAACCTAAACATAGAGAGTCCCACAATATGAAGTGTACTCGTTGAGTACTTGGGCAACCCGTTATGAATAATACTGATTATTCATAATACTTCACCGAATTAAATGAGTTAATTCAGATAATTTAAACGGTTAAACAAAACCACATGGATAAAGGCATTTTTGGTCAATCGTAATTATTGTGTATTTGTATTTGATACATAATTTGATTAGATACACATTAATTAATTGTCAAATGAGATTTTGACCCATGTCATTAATTTATGTATTTGTTATTTAATGTAAATAAAAATACATATATAATAATAATTATTATATTAATTAATTATTTAGATATTTAAATGTTAAATATTTGAATAATTAATTAATATTCTATTTTCATAATTGTTATGAAAAATGTTTAATTATTACTGGTTACAAATGACATGATTTTATTAAGCTTTAAGTGTGCAAATTTGAATTTTCAAATTAAAGCTTATTATATTTAATTAGATTAAATTACAAAAATGACTATTTTACCCCTACCAAAGTCGGTCATTTGTTTTTTTTTAAAAGATAAATGTTTTATTTTTTTCTTCAATGGCTTCAATGGCCAATATCCTCCATGAAAAAGCTCTCAAAATTTTTATTTGAAGAAACAAAAGAAGAAAGTGAAGAAAAATCACGAAAGGCTTAAGGAAAGTTAAAGATTAAAAGGTGATCTTTAATATTCTTGAGTTCAGAAGATTAGTTTCTTGTTCTTGATTTACTAGAATAGTTCTAGGGTTCTTTACTTCTTAGAAATTGGGCCTTTTTGATTTGGAGGATGGAATTGAAGGCTTGGTGAATGTGTGAAGTTGATTTGAATGATATTATTGTAAAAATTGTTCAATTTGATCATTTGATGATATGTTGCCATTTTAGAGTGTTATGACCACTCTTGTAATGCCTAGAATTGTTCTTGGATGCTTCATTGGTGGGGACTTGGATTGGTGATGTGATTAATTTGATTAATGTTGAAAAAGTTGGATTAAAGCATGAAAATTTGATTTTTTTTATTACAAAATCAGATCTGGAAAAACTGGGTTCACTGTGATGAAAATAATGTAATATGAATATATTGGATGTGTTTTGGGTGTTGGAACAATTGCCGGAAACTATTTCGGAGTTGAAATATTTGAAAACGGCAAAAAACGGCGTTACTGGGTGAATTTTGAGCCAACCGGGTGATGGCTACCCAAGCAGTGAATTGGTCACTGTTTGGGCAGCCCATGAACTACCCTAGTACTGTTGGGGCTGACCTGGGCAGCCCCCATGTGCATTGGATAGTCAGTTCGGTCAAAAATGCATTTTATGCCATTTTGCGGAAAAGTATTTTCATAAAAGTTTCGTGACGTTTCTTAGTTTTTTATGTGGTTATTTAATATCAAATAAATATAATTAGGTGAAATATGAATGAATTATTCATATTGGATATTGAATAATTTATTCGATAATTTTAAAAGTTTTAAGATTTCGATTTAACCTTAACCGCGAGCTTCCACTACGCCCACGCCAAAACCCCAACATGAGGATTTGGTGAAGATTTGAGGAAGGGAGTGCTGACTCGCCTTCCGAAACACACATCACTTTCTGCTTCTTCCCTCTCCAAGTTGAAGGGGAAGAAGACAGAGGGAAAGAAGAAGAAGGGTTTCAATGTTCCTCCGCATGCTAAGGTAGCGAAGCCCAAGAGAGCCTCTGAAGACAAGTGCCATCTTTGCCAGAAGGTCAGACACTGGAAGAGGAACTGTCCTGACTACCTTGCCCAGATCTGGAAGGAAAGAGCATAGACATCAAGTACTTTTATTTTTCCTGTTACTGATATCTCATTAGCTTGTCAAGCTGTCACATTGTTGAGGTTTTGGCACGGGGCAGCGGAAGCTCGCGGTTAGGGCGAAATCGTAATTTTAAAAATTTAATGAATTACCAAATAAATTATTCAATATTCAATATGAATAATTTATTCATATTTCACCTAAACATATTATTCGATATCAAATAACGATATAAATAACCAAGAAACGTCGTGAAACTTTTACGAAAACGTTTTTCCGTAAAATAGTTTAAAACACGTTTTTGACCGAACCGATTACACAATGCACATGGGGGCTGCCCAGGTCAGCCCCAACAATACTTGGACAGTTCATGGGCTGCCCGGACAGTGACCAATTCACTGTTTGGGTAGCCATCACCCGGTTGGCTCAAAAGTCACCCGGTAACGCCGTTTTTCGCTTATTTCAACTCCAAAATAATTTTCGGAAATTGTTCCAACACCCTAAACACATCCAATACATTCATATGACATATTTTGCATCACCAAATACACAGTATTTCCAGATCTGATCCATAATCAAAATATATCAATTTTTCATGCTTAAAATCCAATTTTCCAACATTAATCTAATTAATCTTAACACCAACCAAAGTCTACCACAAATGAACCACCCAAGAACAATTATCGGCATTACAAGAGTGGTCATAACACTCTAGAAAAGTAATTTATCATCAAATGATAAAATTGTATCAATATTACAATAATATCATCCAAAACAACTTCACACATTCACAAAGCCTTCCAATTCATCCTCCAAATCAAAAAGCCCCAAATTTATAGAAAAGAAGAAACCCTAAGATCTCACTAGATCTTCAAGAAACAAGAAACATATTTCTAAGCTTAGGGATTTGAAGAATTACCTTTAATCCTCTAATTCCTTAGCTTTTGTTTTTTGATTTTCTTCATTCTCCATCTTGAATCATCAAGCATAATTTGAGAGCTTTTATTCCTTGAAGTTTCGGCCATGGTGTTCAAGCAAGAAGAAAATAAAAAATTTCCCTCTTTAAATGCATCATGACCGACTCTTGAAGGGTAATTTGGTCATTTGAGTAATTTTAATTCAATGAAATATAATTAAACTTTATATTAACAAATGAAATTTACACACCTAAATTTTAATTAAATCATGACACATGTACCAATAATAATTAAATATATTGCAAAACATTTACGTAATATGGATATTATTTAACTATTCAAATATTTCACATTAAAATATCTAAATAATTAATTAATATAGTTATTATTATATATGTATTTTTTATTTACATTAAATAACAAATACATATATTAATGACATGTGTCAAAATCTCATTTGAAAATTAATTAATGTGTATCTAATCAAATTATGTTTCAAATACAAATACACAATAATTACGATTGACCAAAATTGCCCATATGCATGTGTTTTTGTTTAACCATTTAAACGATTCGAATTAACTCATTTAATCCAATGAAGTTTTATGAATAATCTGTATTATTCATAATGCATTACCCAAGTGCTCAACGAGTACACTTCATATTGTGGGACTCTCTAATTTTAGGTTTATCCCTCACGAATCTAATTTCGTGTCCATAATTCACCCACTCATGAATTATTACGACCACATATAATCTCGTTAAACTATGCAAGTCGAGGTCATTGCATACGTATAATCCCTCTGTCAAAGGCTATCTATATTATATCTGGGATATAGATAAGAACATCAAATCCGTTTGGAATAATATAGTCGACTTTCAAATTTACGATCTCGAAATAACACTTGGAACTGATTTCTGAAGTTATAACACGGCCATGGATTTACTAGATAGTAAACATGTTTATGATACCTATGCCATGTACACAGGACTGACAGATTCTATCTTTATACACATTGGATATCATTAGCATCAGTCCACACCCAACGACCAGGCGGAGCTCTGATCTAAATAGAACGGTGACGTGACTGCCATCAAAGTGTGGAGGATAACTCATATATCCACTGTGGTATCTCAAGTCGAAGGATCACTATGCTCGCTCAACTCGAGAAGATTCCTATTGACGTTGGTGTTCCATATATTAGGAAATCTTCAGTGAATCACTTAGTGTTTATCAAATAAACACCTACATGTCTATATGAGTCTCCCGAGACTCATAGTTCGTTAGGATAAACCATCAGACCAAGTCACGATATACGACATATACTGGTCTCAACAGATTCTACTAACCGACCCGTGTTAGCAAATCTTCACCAGAAAATTTATTGGAGGATATACAACTTATAGTGACGCTTCCCAATGTCAATTACAAACTACGTTGTAACTGCGCACTACACTGTAAATCCTAGGGTCTTTGTCTAATATACACGTATCACTAAATCAGATTTATTTTCAATCTAATCATAATTAGATATCTAATCACAATTAGATCGAATATGTATATAAAAGACAAGAGGTGCTACAATTAAATAAGTAATATTATGGAAAAAGACATTGTTCGTATTCATGAATCAGACATAAATACGATCCAGATTAGCACTCCGAGCACAAACCCTAACAATTTCTCCCATTTACGCTAGTGCCAATCCACGGTATCATATATATATCTAAATGTGTATCACATACTCATGGCCCTTAAGAGCTCACCTAGCACTCAAAAGGTAGGCAACAACAAGTAAGCCCGCTATTACAAATTGAGTTGTCCAACAAACCCTATCGTTCCCTTAGCCAACATCATTCATATATTTTAGAACCCAAGTTCTACATCAATATGACTCAGATGCGATATCAATATTGTGCTACAGCTATTAAGTTGTCTATGTATTTCGAGATCAAATCTAAAATACAATGTAGACAACCGCAAACACAATACTAATATCAAAACTTCTAATCTATAAGGTCACTATGCAACTTCATAAGTCAATACTTCATAAGTTGCAACGAATTCCACTAATACAGTAGAATTAACCGTGACACTCTCACTATATCTTTTCTGACTTTATATGACATAGACCATCTAATGTCATAATTAGACTCAAAACTAATCTGATCCTAATGGTTGCAGATTATATTCTCCAAGAATAAGAAACTCGTTCTTAATATCTCAAAGATCACAAATAACATGTTTCAAGATCCATCCTATGGTCTACAGCATATCAAAATAGCTAGAAACTATTACAATTAAATTGATATATTTAATCGCACATTATATAGTATTCATTATGCTATCATCATATGATGCATCAGATTGACTAGACATTCTAATCAATTTTCCTTTCGACAAAGGAATCATCCTTTAAGAAAGATAAATACTAGATATATAAGAGACATAATAACTGTCAAACAGTTATACTAACTGTCATACAGATAGTCTTGCTGTGCGCCTTATTATATCATATCTAATGCACGACTAATGTGAGTATCTCACAAGTCTGTTATTTTATATCATATATAAAACTTTATATCAAATATAACAGAGACTACTTATATTGCTTTCACGGAGAAAAGAAGACTTAGTTAAACCTTTTACCTTACAAACATTTCATTATTACATTAATAATGATAATGTCGTTAGGATATATAACACTAGAAAGAAATTTGCACGCTCCCACTGACCCTATTCTCAAATATGTATTCTCTATGCTTTGATAAAATAAGACAATCTGACTGTATCAAAATTAGAGAACAAAAATTTTCGGAAAGCTTATTTGAGTATATAATAGGCTCTATAAGCTAGTATATCAAACTGTGATCTTAGTAGAATAAAAACTCTATGGCCATTCTAGAATGAACTCTTCAAACAAAGAAACTACAACGGATTTCTCATTCGAAGAAAAGATTCAGGAACACCACTTTGCATTCTTTAGCCAAAATACATAGTTTAATATCAACATTAACCAACAGATCTTTAATTATTCAATCAGTGCGACTAGAGACAAGTTTTCTCAGAATCGACAATAGATCACTGAGTATAACGATACTCACTGTCATACTATAAAGGTCAAACCTTTAATAAGCTCACTTTGCTTTTTCTGCGCAAACAATTTGCACATTTTATGAATGATTCATAACGAAAGCTTAATCAAGTTCAAAACTTGATCGTAGTAAACTACGAATAATTTTAGATCTATGGTTCAATACTAACTACCAAAATCGATATCAAATATTGCTCTCACTATAAGTTATAGGATAATTTTCTTCGATAAGAAAATAGCAGAACCAATAAGTATCAAATACATTGTAAATGATTCTGACATCATATTAAACTTATACAGAAGATATCGTAGGGTCATTTCATCTAATTAATTATGTAGTTCTATTATAGTTTATCACTTTCACATTTGACTTCAATAAGTCAAGTCTTTTTTACAATTGTCAACATCTGATGTTACACACCAAGTAATAAAATAATTTTATTACACGGGATTGTAGAAAAGATATTCTATCAAATAAAATAAAATATTCTATTACATAGAATAAATGATAGACTTTTACTTGTACCTCCGAGGCGCAAGTACTTTCAATTATATAACCATTATACAAAAGAAAGATTCAAATCTCAAACTTTTCAAGATTCAAATTTTCTACCTATACATATCATATACGTAACTGTAGAAACTAATGGAACAATAATTAAAAGGATGAATTAGTGTAACTGGAGCATAACCCCAAGAGTATTGAAACTAATTCGGTAACACTCAATATCAAACGAATCAAATCATATAAGATTCAATTTCTCCCACTGACCAATTCCATCACGATGGAATCGTAGAAGAATAATATTAAGTAAGAATAACATCTATTAAATAACTATAGAAATAATTGCCATAAATTCATATGTTTGATCATATCAAACATCCTTGAACAATTCAAAGACTCACAATGAATTTTAATGATACAGTTTTCAACACTTGAAATAGAATAACTTTGAACCAATCAAAATATTCTATCTGCGTTTCATCAGAAGCATATTAAAAGTTCTTGAACCATTCCACACGTTCAATATATATACTCCTAGAAATACGCAACTAAGTCATGACAATTCATTAACTAAGTTACGAAGTAAAGAAAACTATAAATGGCAATTTATAATTTATTAAACTACATACATCCAATGTATTAGTTTAATAAATATGTTGTCCAATGACGATCATTTGTTAAATAAGATTTAATCTCATCCTTAATACAATATTCATTAAATGGATAAGGTTATGTCGTGTGATCTTGTATCAGACCATCATTTACCATACAGAATAAGCATCAAATGCTTATGTGATAAAATCTCATAAAGCACTGTTCTAAGTTATTTAGTTAACCAAATATTTTTCTTAATGTTTATCTCTATATCAATGACACTACTAGTCATATTAAAATATATAACAATTATTTATAAAGAATAAGTAATTATCCAATAGTCGCAAGTTCTGATATCAAATATCAAAACAATCATTAAACATTATTTTAAATAACTAGATGGGAGATCTGGTATCAAATACCTACAATTATCGTATTGTGAGAATCAATATTCTCTATACACAACTATACCATCTCATTTCTTAAGCTCTGTAATTTGCCTTCAATTATTCACAATAATTGTAAATAATTGATTAGCAAACTGTGTCAAACACGTGACTTTTAAAAGTCATTAAAGCTAAGTAACGTCATTATAAGATAAACAAAATACCTAATGGAGTTTTCTTAATATCAGTCAAGAATCTCGAGACATGAACTAATTCACGTCAATTCTTACCGCATAAGAAACTATTCTCTCTAGACAGTTATATCCTAAAACATATATCTATTTAGATTACTTATCGTGAATTAGTAAATAAGTCACTAACCATCTTGATTTTCAAGAAAATCAGAACAATAGTTCTCGATGGTTTTGACTAATCGAACAATATCCAAGTCTACTGACATTCTAGAACATATTCTAGAAATACGCAACCATAAGAGAAGTCAGAAAACATATTCAAAATCTCATTTGACAATTAATTAATGTGTATATAATCAAATTATATATCAAATACAAATACACAATAATTACGATTGACCAAAATTGCCCATATGCATGTGTTTTCGTTTAACCGGGTAAGCGATTCGAATTAACTCATTTAATCCGATGAAGTATTATGAATAATCTGTATTATTTTTAATGTGTTACCCAAGTTCTCAACGAGTAAAAATTTATATTATGGGACTCTCTAAGTTTAGGTTTATCCGTCACAAAATCTAATTTCGTGTCTATAATTCACCCACTCATTAATTATGACGACAATGGATAATATCACTAAACTATGCAAGTCGAGGTCATTGCATAAGTATAATCCCTCCGTCACAGGCTATCCATATTATACATGGGATATAGATAAGAACGTCAAATTCGTTTGTTATAATATAGTCAACTTTCAAATTAGGATATCTAAATAACACTCGGAACTAATTTCTGAAGTTATACCCCGACCATGGATTTACCAGATCGTAAACACGTGTAGGATACCTATGCCCTGTAAACAGGACTGACAGATTCTATCTTGATACGCACTGGGTATCATGAGCATCAGTCCACACCCAACGAAAAGGCGGAGGTCTGATCTAAATAGATTGGTGATGTGACTGCCATCAAAGTATGGAGGATAATTCATATATCCACAGTGGTATCTCAAGTCGAAGGATCACTATGCTCGCTCAAATCGAGAAAATTCCTATTGACGTTGGTGTACCATCTATTAGGAAATCTTCAGTGAGTCATTCAATGTTTATCGAATAAACACCTACATGTCTATATGAGTCTCCCGAGACTCATGGTTCATTGGGATAAACCATCAGACCAAGTCACAATATACGACATGTAATGGTCTAAGTGAATTTTACTAACCAACCCGTGTTAGCAAATCTTGACCAGGAACTTTATTTAAGGATATACTGTTAGGGATATGCCCTATACACAACTTGTGGATGGGCTATATGTACGTGTATTTGTAATATTTTCATAAATTAATAAAATGGTAATCTTTATTATACGTGTCTTACATAAATTATATGAATCATCAAACACTGTAATAAAGCCCTTGGAGTAATAAGAAGATGGCTTCCACGCCTTATGAGAATCATTACTTTCAAACGTTCCTAGTCATAGTTTTGTGAATAATCTGGGCGTTCACAAAGCGGAGAGACTAGCATAATGATATGATCCACCCTTAAGTGGGGTAGCCGATCTCATAGGCTACTAGCGGAGATCCGTCCGTTTGGTGCATCACATGGATGCATGAGTTGCTCGTGTCCATCGAACTGACCGCCGAAAGTTTTCACATGGAGTGTTTATCCCATGTGTCTATGAGAACTTTCATGTATCAATTGTATGACTAGTCCTTAGACTTGAGGTCTTTACAATCTTATGTATGGATCAAATGACTTTGACATTCTCCTTCCCCGGTTCAAAAGATTTGGTCAAAAGCTTATGATTGGGTCATTTGTTGAAACACATGAAGTACAGTAAAGATACAACAAAGAATCGTCACTCTCTCGGATAATATTTTCTTATAAGAGTAGTATTCTAGTTCGCAGGATGATATGTGTGATCAGTGCTTGAGACTGTGGCCGCAGCGGAAGAATCAATTGAGATTCTTGGGTTAGCATGATTCATGACACTATCAACATCATACCTTTGACTATATGGGTAGACATTTTCCATACCCTAGGTCAAACGGTGGGGATACAGTGAGGCGAGGGACCGTATCATATGTAAATCGAATACAGAATGGGTATATATCTTTCCTTCTCATTTGGGGGCATTGGCATGTTGCTAGATGTCAACCGTGGTAATTGAAATCGAACGAAAATCTGATCGGAGGATAATTTCTGTTCAATTAAATTATCACGATTCATTTCATGTCCAACTTCAGGGGAACCCAAAAGGTCACACACAACGATGTTGAAATCAAGGGTTAATAGTGCACAATACAAATTTAACAGCATATATGATTGCTGTAGGAATTATTCATAAATGGTTCAATGTGTTTAATTATTGAAAAGATCATTTATGAGGTTCCAAAGTGGCTTAGGGAATGGTGAATGACGATATGGGCACTTTGGGAATTGGAAAAATGAATAAGAAAATAAATAAATAAATAAAATAAAAAAAAACTGTGTTTTTTTTATTTTTTATTTTTTTTGAATTCCAATTTGGTCCAAACTCTTATTTGGGTTTTATAATATCCTTAAACCACTATATTAAGATTCAATGGCTAAGATTTAATTAGTATTTATCCCACATCAGATTCTTAATTAATTTTGTTATCTTTGGAGCACTATATAAACCCAAAGAATTCTTTAAAAATTTTACACCAAAACCTTTCATATCTTGGGTTTATATAAGTGAGCAACTCAAAAGTTTACGAGTAAGCCACTGATTTTGAGGATGCTTAAGTCTAATTGACTAGAGGAATCTCAAGTTAAAAGTTTTGAGGTAATTGCCTAGGCTAGCACCAAGGGCAAAATACCCGTGCACTCAAGGCGTAGTCTTACCGTTGAGTTTTGGCTTTGGTGTGTGCACCTTTGGAGGCCACACACTTGGGTGGCTCTTTGGAATGTGGAAGAGCTTGCTAAGTTCGAGAAAAGCTTGTAGATTGGAGGGAGGACTGGAGGAGTCTTCGGTTCAAGTAAGTCTTTTTCTTTCTTTATTTTAATTATTGTTTTTATGATAGTTAGCATGTTTAGGTTTATGTTCTTTGCATGTTTTATGAGTTTTTTTGCATTGAATAATAGTAACATGCCTAGTCTTGTACAATAATAAAAACAAATGGGTCCTTGGGGCAAATGGATAGTGATGAGTGGTATTTCTATCACTATTTCCCACTCATTTAACCTAATATTTTATATAGTATCTTGAGTTTTTTGAATATTTTGATGTATCTTGTGTTATTTTGTAGATAAATAAAGTTTCAGGTCATTCTGGAGGTGATTTGGAGCAAAACAGGAAAAATTGGCAAAAAGGGCATTTCGGTAATTTTGGCGCGTCGCGACGCCTAACGTGCACAGAGCTGCTAACATGCGCCGGGTCAACGGGTCAGAATTTGAGAAGTTTGACTTTGCTAACATGCGCCATGCCACATGTCACCATCACAACCGATCTGCTAACGTGCGCCGTGACACGTGTCATCATCCTACGGTGCCGACAATTACTATTTCCACGTGTGCCACATGTCATCCTACGTGTCGCAACGTCATCTGGTCAACGAGTCAACTCATCCACGCGTCTTGCCATGTCATCATCCACGTCAGCAGGTCAACCAAGTCAACATGCCACGTCATCATCAGCCATCACAGCATGACACGTGTCGCCACGTGTCGCAATCCTACGGTGCCGATAATTTCTCTCAGCCGCCTTGCCACGTCAGCATCAATTATTGAGCTATCAGCCGCCTCGCCACATGCCGCCTTATCTTCTTATCCGAATCGCCATGTGTCAAGCCGTCATTGTGCCACGCCTCACTGTTCCAGCGTCGCGACACGCAAGCCCCTGGCGTCGCGACGCTGGAACCCCACCGAGGCCTATAAATTCAGCTCGAGATTTCAGATTTTGTTGTACCATTCTCTCCCATTTCTTTGATGTAAATAGGGAGTTCTTCTCTCTAAGTTTCTTTTAATTTTTAGTTTTTAGTTTTGTAATAATTTTAATTACTTTTTGTAATAATAGTAACTTAATTTCTTTATTTTTACAGTTTTTACTATTCACCATGAGGAGGTAACTTCCCCAGCTAGGGTGAAAGGTAATTATTTTACTATTGCTATTTAGATTAATATCCCTGAAAAATAATATATTCACTATTTAAAATTTGACTTAAAAAGGATATCGCTATATGCTCGGTTGGTAATTTAATTTTAATCTGGTTTGAATCTGACTAATCAAGGATACCGCCAGATTGGTCGGTTGGTAATTTAATTTTAATCTGGTTTAGACCTGACTAATCAGGATACCGCCAGATTGGTCGGTTGGTAATTTAATTTTGGTTCTGCCTTTATGGCTGGTTTATGGACAAATATTACCGCCTTAATGGCTGGTTGGACTTAATTTGACTTAATCAGGATACCGCCAGATTGGTCGGTTGGTAATATTATCACAAGTTTTTATATTATTTTCTGGGAGATATCTAAATTAGTAGTAGTAAAAATAATTCCTTTTACCTTAGCATTTTATTTTATTGTAATTTACTTTTCAGTATTTACTTTACCGCATTTTTACTTCAAGTCTTTTATTTTCAAGTTTTTACCAGCCCTAGTTATGTGTTGTAACTAAATTAGTTATCTGGGGTTGTGATGACTTTTAATATCACAGGTTTATAATGGGTTAGATTATAGTTTGGGTATTATAAAGATTTATTTATTGAGTCTTAATCTTAATGCTTTTTAATTAACTGGCTATTAATAAAATTGATTAGGTAAACTTAAAATGTACTAGACATAGGGATTTTAAGTTTAAGACCTCAGACTCAATAGCCCACGATCTTCCTTGAGGATAGATAACCCTTTAATAGATTTCCTTACAGGATAGGAATATACCTGTCGGGCGGGGGTAACCTTAATTGGAACTTAATCTTAATGAATCTAGGTAATTTGGTTGACATAGACATATGGTTCAATTGGATTATACTAGGTATTTGAAATTGATCATCGGAAGAGGCTTTTACATAATTTAGTGTTCCAGGTTAATAAATCAATATATTACCCAACTTTAAGATAACCACTTCATCTTTAAAATGATATTAAAAGAAATCACAACCCTAGATAGTTTTTAATATTGAATTTTCTTAAAAGCTACTTTCGACAATTTTATTTTCTTGCTTTTAAATTTAGAATCGTCAACATTTCAAATCAATCAATCAACCTGTTAGATACTAGTAATCATTTGACCTCATAAAATTAAAAGTTTAGTTATTAAGTCCTCGTGGGATCGATACTTTTTATACTACTTGAACAATATGTACGCTTGCGTTATACGTGTGTGTTTACGCCGGTCAAGTTTTTGGCGCCGTTGGCGGGGACTTATTTATCTTTCACTATTAGTTTTAAGGTTAGATACTTTTACTTGTATCTAATTTCTTTTTACTTATTGTTGTTGTTTCTTGTGTTTCAGGTTCTCATAAATTCATGAGACGAACCAGAAGTTTTGAACTTCGACCGCTTGACCCGGAAATTGAAAGAACCATCAGACAGTTGAGAAGGGAAAGGCGAGAAGGCCAAGAAGCTTTAGTCAACATGGAACCTGAACCTTTGGAAGTTGCACCACCAATTCCCATTCGAGACAGAACCATTCCAGTGGTTGACAGACTCATTTCTTGCATTGTACTTCCTCCATTACCAGCAAATGCGGGGGACATCAAAACATGCATTCAGATGATTCAGCAGTCAGTTCAGTTTGGGGGGAATGCAACTGAAGATCCTAATGCCCACATCAGCAACTTCCTGGAAGTTTGCGGCACTTTCAATTACAACCTTGAAGCTTAAGAAGCAATGAGATTGCTTCTTTTCCCATACTCCTTGAAGGACAGAGCTAAAGCTTGGCTACATTCACTACCAGCAGGTTCCATCACAACTTGGAACACTTTAGCCACCAAATTTCTTGCAAAGTACTTTCAACCAGCCAGAACCGAAAAGCTGAGGAATGACATCACATCCTTTGTACAACAAGATTCAGAAACTCTCTACGAAGCTTTGGAAAGGTACAAAGATTTGCTCCAGAAATGTCCTCACCATGAGATTCCAAAATGGCTTCAAGTCCAAACATTCTATAATGGACTTTCTGGAATAATGAGAACCACAATCGATGCTGCTGCTGGAGGAGCTTTAAGGGCGAAAGGAGAAGGTCAAGCCTGGGAACTAATCGAAGAAATGGCCAACAACAATTCCTTGTGGCCAACAGAAAGGAGCATGATCCAAGGAATTACAGGAATTTATGAAAGTGGAGCCAATACAGCAGTCAGTGCCAAGCTAGATCAGATATGCAAATTCATGGAGACTCTTACCACTGGATCCACAAGTTCACTATATGGAGGAGGACCAGAACTAAACCAACTTGAAGAGACGGTGAATTATGTCAACAATTTCAACAGACAGGGAAACAATCCATATTCCAACACTTACAACCCAGGGTGGAGGAATCATCCTAATTTTTCATGGAGCATCAATTCAGGGCAAAAGAACTATCCACCACCTGGATTTCAGCAACAGAACAAAAGCCAGGAATTTGAAAAAGAACCAGAAAAGAAAGAATGGATTGCAGAGATGTTCAAAAAGCAACAAGCAGCATATGATGCTATATTTCAAAGCCAATCTGCTTCTATCAAAGAACTGGAGAATCAAATCGGACAACTGGCCAATGCTCAGAGTTACAAACCACCAGGAAATCTTCCCAGCAATACAGAACCAAATCCAAGGAACCGAGGGAAGGAGCAATGTCAAGCCATCACCTTGAAAAGTGGTACTGAAATCAACAAAGATGTTGGAATCAAGGCAGCCATTGAAGATGTTCCAAAAGAAGCAGAACAACAGATGGAGGAAAAGAAGCAAAGGAGAAAGAACCAGAAAAAATCATTCCACCTCCATCTTTTCCTCAGCGTCTTCAGAAAAACAAATTGGACAAGCAGTTTGCTCGATTCCTGGAGGTGTTCAAAAGGCTTCACATCAACATCCCATTTGCAGAAGCCTTAGAAGAAATGCCCAGTTATGTCAAATTCATGAAAGACATTCTTTCACGAAAATGGAGATTGGGAGACTACGAAATAGTAGCATTAACGGAAGAATGCAGCGCCATATTCAGAGGTAACTTCCCCCAAAGTTGAAAGATCCTGGCAGTTTCACAGTTCCATGCACCATTAGAGAACATTATATAGGTAAGGCTTTATGTGATTTAGGAGCCAGTGTTAACTTGATGCATTTTTTTATTTACAGGAAACTGCAGATTGGAGAAGCAATGCCTACCTCAGTTTCTTTACAACTTGCTGACCGAACACTCGCATTTCCAAGAGGTGTTGTTGAAGATGTGCTGGTCAAAGTAGACAAACTAATTCTCCCATCAGATTTCATCATCCTTGACTGGAAGAAGACAAAGAAATACCTATCATTCTTGGGAGACCATTCTTGGCTACAGGTAAAACTGTGATTGATGTGCAAAAAGGAGAACTGACCATGAAAGCGTAGGACCAAGAAGTGACCTTTAATGTTTTCAAAGCCATGAAATTCCCGAGTGATGAAAATGAAGAAGAATGCTTCAGAGTTGATGTTGTTGATAATATCGTTCAAAATACTGAGCCAACTCCCACAGATACATTTGAAGCTTGCATCACCAACATTACTGACAACGAGCTAGATGCTGAAATCCTGGAATGTATCAACTACCTTGACAAACCATTCCGATTCAAAGCAACACCACCAGTTGAAAGCTTGGAGCTGCCAAGGAAAGATCGAATCAAGCCCTCAATGGAAGAACCACCACAGTTGGAGTTGAAGTTACTTCCGAGTCATCTCAGGTATGCATTTCTTGGAAACTCTTCTGAATTACCTGTTATTATTTCTTCTTCACTAACATTGGAGTAGGAAGAAAAGTTGCTGAGAGTGTTACGAGAGCACAAGAAAGCCATTGGCTGGACTATAGCAGACATTCGAGGCATTAGTCCATCATTTTCATGCACAAGATCCTGATGAACGATGAGTACAAACCCACAGTGGAACATCAACAGAGACTCAATCCAATCATGAAGGAAGTATTAAAGAAAGAAATCATCAAATGGTTAGATGCTGGCATCATTTACCCCATCTCATACAGCAGTTGGGTGAGTCCTATGCAGTGTGTAACAAAGAAAGGAGGAATTACTGTGATTACCAATGAAAAGAATGAGCTAATCCCAACAAGAACAGTGACTGGATGGAGAGTATGCATGGACTACAGGAAACTGAACAAATCCACGAGAAAGGACCATTTTCCGCTACCATTTATTGACTAGATGTTTGACAGACTGGCAGGACATGAGTTATATTGCTTTCTGGACGGATATTCAGGGTACAATCAGATTTCCATCGCACCATAAGACCAGGAGAAAGCTACATTTACATGTCCCTATGGTACTTTTGCTTTCCGCAGGATGCCATTTGGATTATGTAATGCCCCTGCTACATTTCAGCGTTGCATGATTGCCATCTTCTCAGACATGTTGGAGCATAGTATGGAGGTTTTATGGATGACTTTTCTGTGTTTGGAGATTCTTTTGACCATTTTTTGCAAAATTTGGAACAGGTGTTACAAAGGTGCGAAGATACAAACCTAGTACTCAACAGGGAGAAATGCCATTTCATGGTGCAGGAAGGCATTGTTCTTGGACCTCGGATCTCACAAAAGGGGATTGAGGTAGACAAAGCAAAGATAGAAACAATTGAAATACTACCTCCACCAACATTAGTAAAAGGTATTCGAAGTTTTCTTGGACATGCAGGTTTTTACAGGAGATTTATCAAAGAATTTTCCAAAATTGCAAAACCTCTGTGCAATCTTCTGGAGAAAGATGTGCCTTTCAACTTCACCAAAGAATGCCAGGAAGCTTTTGAGATCTTAAAACAGAAGCTGGTCTCTGCCCCCATCATTGTAGCACCAGACTGGACCCTTCCATTTGAAGTGATGTGCGATACTAGTGATTTTGTTGTAGGTGCAGTTTTGGGACAACATAAAGCAAAGATTTTCCACACCATTTATTATTCCAGCATAACTCTGAATGAAGCTCAACACAACAACACAACCATCGAAAAGGAGTTGCTCATAGTTGTCTACGCTTTTGACAAATTCCGCTCTTATCTGTTGGGTCCCAAAGTAGTGGTCTACACAGATCATTCAGCAATCAAATATCTGATCACGAAGAAAGATGCCAAACCCATATTGATCTGTTGGATACTTCTTCTGCAAGAATTTGACGTGGAGATCAGAGACAGGAAAGGAACAGAGAATCAGGTGGCAGATCATCTATCGAGGCTGGAGAATGGAGAAACAGCTGACAAAGATCTGTCAATCAAAGAAACTTTTCTAGATGAACAGTTGTTTGCCATGAAACAACAGGAAGTCCCTTGGTATGCTGACTATGTCAACTACATTGTGTCAGGAAAATGGCCGTTGGAATGGACAACTCAGCAACGGAAGAAATTCTTCAAAGAAGTCAAGCACTATGTCTGGGATGAACCGTACCTGTTCAAATGTTGTGCTGATCAATTATTGAGACGGTGTGTTCCACATGAGGAAATCAACAGTGTTTTGCAGCACTGTCATTCATCACCATATGGCAAACATTTCAGCGAAAACAAAATTGCAGCCAAAGTCCTACAATCAGGTTTGTTCTGACCCACTCTTTTTAAAGATGCTTATATTTTTGCTTTTCAATGTGACAGTGCCAGAGAATGGGAAATATTTCCAGGAGAAACGAAGGACCATTGCAAAACATTCTAGAAGTGGAAATATTCGATGTATGGGGTATTGATTTCATGGGACCCTTTGTTCCATCATTCGGAAACCGTACATCCTGGTTGCTGTAGATTACGTCTCCAAATGGATTGAAGCAATTGCGCTGCCATCCAATGATTCAAAAGTTGTGATCAAATTCCTGAAAAAATAATATTTTCACTCGGTTTGGAACACCTCGTGCAATCATCAGTGATGGTGGCTCTCATTTCTGCAACAGATACTTCGATGCATCCTATCCAAATATGGAGTTACTCACAAGGTTGCCACAACTTACCATCCACAGTCAAATGGACAGGTTGAGGTTTCAAACAGGGAAATCAAAAGAATCCTAGAAAGAACCGTTGGATCAACAAGGAGGGACTGGTCAACAAAACTAGATGATGCATTATGGGCCTACCAGACAGCTTACAAGACACCCATTAGTATGTCTCCATATCGATTGGTGTTTGGGAAAGCGTGCCATCTACCAGTTGAGCTTGAACACAAGGCGTACTGGGCACTGAAGAAGTTGAATTTTGATTCACAAGCTGCATGAGAGAAAAGACTTCACCAACTTAACGAATTGGAGGAATTTTGCCTACAGGCTTATGAGAATGCCAGATTATACAAAGAAAAGACAAAGAAATGGCATGACCGAAAAATAGTGCACAGACAGTTGGAACCAAGGCAGCAGGTGTTACTTTACAACTCAAGATTGAAACTTTTCCCTGGAAAATTGAAATCTAGGTGGTCAGGTACATTTGTGATCACTCAGGTTTTACCTTATAGAGCTGTTGAGTTACTAGATCCTAACACCAACAACACATTCAAAGTTAATAGTCAGCGTGTCAAACACTACTGGGGAGAATCATTTGAGCGACAAAAAGAAAATGTCACACTCTCAGATCCAGCATAACGTTCAGGCAGTCACGTCTAGCTGACGACTTAAATATTAGCTCTCGCAGGGAGGCAACCCATGTAATTTTTGTATATATTGTGATTTGATGTGATTTAATTTTGTGTGTTTAGTTTTTGAAAATTAAGACATTTCAAGATGGAAGAAGCTCTCGCAAATCTTCACAAGCAATTTCCTTCTCTCCCTAAAAATTCTCTGATGAAAGTCTATAAAGCTCGCTTAGAACGGATGAGGTTACTGACAATTCACGGTATTCCTAATGACATTCGTTTGGTAATTGAAGCACGAGTCCGATTGGCAGGTGAGTCTTCTGACTCTTTTATTAAAAATCTGCCTGGTTTTGGAAGAAGCACCTATACAAAGAAACGTAGAGCTAAGCAAATTGGGTGTTTGTTATAAATGTGCACGTTGGAATTGCAATACTCATTGTCGTTCTTTAGGAATGGTGTCTGATAATCGCGAAGACAAAATAAATTCATTAGGGATGGCTTGAGTAAGGAGTCTTTAGATGATATATCTTTGACTCTTGAGACGCATCCCAGTGGATATGTTCACATAGCCTTTCGCAAATTACATACACAATTTCAAAAAGAAAGACAAATGTTAAGTCTTGGGAATCTGACTCAAAAAGACCATGTTTGCCAATTTATAAGAAAATTGGATGGGAAGCTTGTCTCTGACGCATAGACGTCAATCAAACTGTATATTTTTGTACATATTATATCTCTTTGTCATTTCCTAATCATTGTGATTTGTTTTGTTGTTTTATTTTCGTAGATAGGATCCAGACCTTTTTGACTATCACGATTTGTTTAACTAATAATTTTCATTTGGCAGGTACTAGTGCTATTATTTTACTCTCCCTTTTCAGGTACTATAAATTCAGCTCGTCATTGCACTTTGGAAAGCATCTAGAGTTGAGAAAGAAATACATATAAAAATGGAAGCCACTTCGAGAAGACGAGTTGAAAACATCTGTGTGTTTTGCGGTAGTAGTGTTGGAACTAAACCACAATACATAGAAGCAGCACAGGAATTGGGTCGAGTCTTCGTTGCAAGGAATATGCACTTAATATATGGCGAAAGAAATCTTGGACTTATGGGGATCGTTTCAAAGGTTGTACAGGAAGGAGGCAGTCACGTTTTGGGAATCATCCCAAAACCCTTGGCAGAGGCAAATCTTATTTGATCATCAAACAGAGAGGAACTTATTGTGCCATGTATGTCTGAACAACTGGTAGAAATGATAAACCGTGCTGATGCTTTTATTGCTTTGCCAGGTGGCTTGGGTACATTGGAGGAAATTTTTATAGTTCTATCTTGGGCAAACCTGAACATACATCAGAAACCAATTGGGCTGCTCAACGTTGATGGATTTTATGATTTTCTTTGTGTGTTTTTTGATGATGCTCGGAGAAATGGGTTCGTGTCAAAACCTTTAAAAGAACTACTCTTTACTGCCAGAACTGCTCCGGATCTAATTGACCAACTCTTAGCCTATGAACCACATGTTGACCCTATCATTTCAAAGATAAATTGGTCCGAGGACAATCGTGGTAAGAGGCGTCGTGTTAATCTGGATCTTAATTTTTAATTTCTTGTAGAATTTCAACTAACCATGTATTATCTTCTAAACTCTTCTTCTACTGTTTAGGGAGTAGGTGATGGTTTGGTGTCTTCCTTCACTCACTACCTTTCTATAAGGAAAATCTGTGAAGGCACCTAGATAATCATTCACCCGTAGCTCATTGTGATAGACTAATGTGGAGGACTCGTTGTTTATTCCTGACACCAAGCGATAACAGCCTAAGAGGCTTGGGTACTTAAGAGAGCCTCGCTCCACCCTCCATCTGGGGAATCTACAACGAGAAATCTACCTTGTTTTTAGTTTGTGTTTTTTTATTTTTTGTCAAAAATTTTTCGAAAAATACAAAAAAATATTTTGTGTTCTTTTATTTTGACTAAAAAGGTAAAATTGGTAAGAGATTGCTGAGTAAAGAGTTTTCACTCCTGATACGTATCTCAAACCATTTTTGAAACAAGTTAATTTTTGTTTATTTCATTTTGAATTATTTAATTTGTGAAATCTCCATAAAACTGACTAAAATGGATCTTCATATGCTCAGTTGGCAGGTATTATCAACATATATGGAAACATACGGACATGAGCTAAAATTGAAAAGTTTGTAATATTCAGTGCTCTAGTTTAATTGGAGGAAGCATCTCAAAAGTGATGGAGTAAAAAAAAATAAAAAAATAAAAAATTTCGGAGATCCGAGTTATTAAGTCTGTAAGGGTGTTTTAACACCTAGTGCCCTAAAACCACCGGTTTGGGAGTCACTGGCCCAAAGCTCGCTACATGGATCAAAGATGCTGCAAAAAAATATATCTGAAGTCTAAGTAATTAAGTCCATAGGGGTATCTTAACACCTGGTGCCCTAAAGCCAACTGGTTTGGGAGCCACCGACCCAACATTCGCTACATAGATGTAAGATATTGTATATAAATAAAAAATAGAGAAAAAATCAAAGAAAAAATCAGAAAAATCAGAAAAATTATTCCATTACTACCAAAAGGTGTGAAATCTGATAAAACTTTAGGACAAAAATATTACTCTCTTATCAACTACACTTATGACTGTTATTGGCAAAAATGAGTTGATTAATATCTTGTTGGCTGTGAATATGAAGAATGAAAAAAATAATCGAAGAATTTACTTATTCAGTAATTTAGAAAGAAACAAAACAACTAGTAACTTGAAGTAGAAGTTTCACCTGATTAGTCACTAACATCTTTATTCTCTTTTCTCTTGTCTTTTTTCTTTTGTGTGCATTAGTTTTACTACATTTTTTTTCTTTTGTAAAATGTTTGTAGGTATCATTGCTGTAAACCCTCACGAGACTACAACTCGTCCACTAGGGACACCTAAGGGTTTAAAGGCTTGTTTCATATGCTAAATGCAACCGTGATCCCTACGAAAGTGGCTTAGTTAATTTATTTATGTTATTTTACTCTATGTTTTGCTTGAGGACTAGCAAAATGTTAGGTTTGGGGGTGTGATGAGTGGTATTTCTCTCACTATTTTCCACTCATTTAACCTAATATTTTATATAGTTTCTTGAGTTTTGTGAATATTTTGATGTGTTTTGTGTTATTTTGTAGATAAATAAAGTTTCAGGTCATTCTGGAGGTGATTTGGAGCAAAACAGGAAAATTTGGCAAAAAGGGCATTTCGGTAATTTTGGCGCGTCGCCACGCGCGACGTGCACCAGAGCTGCTAACGTGCGCCGGGTCAACGGGTCAGAATTTGAGAAGTTTGACTTTGCTAAAATACGTCGTGCCACGTGTCACCATCACAGCCGATCTGTTAACATGCACCGTGACACGTGTCATCATCCTACGGTGCCGACAATTACTATTTCCACGTGTGCCACGTGTCATATTGTGAATATTTTGATGTGTTTTGTGTTATTTTGTAGATAAATAAAGTTTCAGGTCATTCTGGAGGTGATTTGGAGCAAAACAGGAAAAATTGGCAAAAAGGGCATTTCGGTAATTTTGGCACGTCGCGACTCGCGACATGCACCAGAGCTGCTAACGTGCACCGGGTCAACGGGTCAGAATTTGAGAAGTTTGACTTTGCTAAAATACGCCGTGCCACGTGTCACCATCACAGCCGATTTGCTAACATGCACCGTGACACGTGTCATCATCCTACGGTGCCGACAATTACTATTTCCACGCGTGCCACGTGTCATCCTACATGTCGCCACATCATCCGGTCAACGATTCAACTTTTCCACGCGTCTTGCCATGTCATCATCCACGTCAGCAGGTCAACCGAGTCAACATGCCACGTCATCATCAGCCAATCATAGCATGACACGTGTCGCCACGTGTCGCAATCCTACGGTGCCGACAATTTCTCTCAGCCGCCTTGCCACGTCAGCATCAATTATTAAGTTGTCAGCCGCCTCGCCACGTGTCGCCTTATCTTCTTATCTAAATCGCCATGTGTCACTGTCATTGTGCCACGCCTCACTGTTCCAGCGTCGCGACGCGCAAGCCTCTTGCGTCGCGACGCTAGAACCCCACCGATGCCTATAAATTCGGCTTGAGATTTCAGATTTTGTTGTACCATTCTCTCCCATTTCTTTGATGTAAATATGGAGTTCTTCTCTCTCTAAGTTTCTTTTAATTTTTAGTTTTGTAATAATTTTAATTACTTTCTTTATTTTTACAGTTATTACTATTCACCATGAGGAGGTAACTTCCCCAGCTAGGGTGAAAGGTAATTATTTTACTATTGCTATTTAGATTATTCTCCCTTAAAATAATATATTCTCTATTTAAACCTGACTAATCAAGGATACCGCCAGATTGGTCGGTTGGTAATTTAATTTTAATCTGGTTTAAACCGGACTAATCAAGGATACCGCCAGATTGGTCGGTTGGTAATTTAATTTGGTTACGCCTTTACGGCTGGTTTATGGACAAATATTACCGGCTTAATGGCTGGTTGGACTTAATTTGACTTAATCAGGATACCGCCATATTGGTCGGTTGGTAATATTATCACAAGTTTATATATTATTTTATGGGAGATATCTAAATTAGTAGTAGTAAAAATAATTCCTTTTACCTTAGCATTTTATTTTATTGTAATTTACTTTTCAGTATTTACTTTACCGCATTTTTACTTCAAGTCTATTATTTTCAAGTTTTTACCAGCCCTAGTTATGTGTTGTAACTAAATTAGTTATCTGGGGTTGTGATAACTTTTAATATCACCGGTTTATAAGGGGTTAGATTATAGTTTGGGTATTATAAAGATTTATTTATTGAGTCTTAATCTTAATGATTTTTAATTAACTGGCCATTAATAAAATTGATTAGGTAAACTTAAAATGTACTAGACATAAGGATTTTAAGTTTAAGACCTCAGACTCAATAGCCCACGATCTTCCTTGAGGATAGATAACCCTTAAATAGATTTCCTTACAGGATAGGAATATACCTGTCGGGCGGGGGTGTTGAGTTTCAATCAAGTCCCAAGATCATAAATCATGCATAAAAACGAGTGAATACACATCAAATGATGTGCGGAATAAACTCACATTGAACGAGTTTTGATGAAATGAAGAACAAGTTGCGTTTTTGCCTCCCTCCAAGCTCGGCAATAGCTTCCTCATGCAGTGGACTGCTCGGTTGGGGGCTGTTTTGAGGCTCCAATAATCGGCCATGAAAGACTCCATGGAAGCTCAACGCTTCAAGCTTTCCAAGCTCACAAATTCGTTTCCCTATCACCATAATATAACCCATGTGTGTGCTAGCACTACTCTTCTTCATTTGCTTCTCAAAATTTCGGTCAACCAGAAATTTTTGGAGAAGAAATCGGCAGTGAAGCCGTGAATAAGAGGGAGAAGAAAAGAGAGGGAAAAGAAGAAGACCGTATGTCTTGCATGTGAGAGAGAGAAGATAAAGCTTTAATATATATGTTTATTATATTTACCAAGTAAATTAAATAAAACATATATATTACTTTAATTCAAAAGTCAAAAAGTAAAAACAAATGTTGCTTTTTCAACTTCTACATCAATCACTCAAATCAAGTGACAACATGTCATATCACTCAAAGTGACATTTGATTTGACGCTTGATGTGACTAGCGATTTGATGCACGATTTGACTTGGGTGCCGCACTCGAATTCGAAATGCGAATGCGCTCGCAAATAATCCCGGGCTCGGGTTCGCTAATTCCAAATTAACGAATTTTCCGTCGCGTCGTAATTAAATGATTACGCCTAGCGAAATCACTATTCACGTCGCTAACGAATTAATTCTAAATTAATTCGTTCGCCCGAAATAAAATCTAATTTTAATTCCGCGTCGAAATCCAATTTCTAATATTATATCAAATATATTATTTTATCGATTAATTCCAAATTAATCGTTCTCTCTCTTTAATTAATATTTTATCCTAGATAAAATATCTCAACAGTTAATCCCAGATTAATTTTCTCTCTCTTCTAATTAATCCTAGATTAATTAAGTGCGAGTTATACATCATCGGTGAATCTTCAGGAAGCGACCCATGAGATCCCCGGATATGTTGGCAGTAAATACGGTCGTCGGATTATCCGAACACGTAAGTACCTCGTACTACGTTTATACCGATTTACAAGACAAGGTTGGCTTCTAGCAAAGCGCCATGCCTACCCAATTCTCCAGAAATATTCTTACAGGAATATATAGATCTGTATCAAGCGTAGTATACCGTAGTATTGTGTATATCGGCCCAGTATCGGATAGTCACGTGCTAGGGCTAGGGCTGGATAAGTGTCTGCCCCGTCCGAAGCACATGTCGGATGTCTGGTAACTAGTCTCTATAATCGGATATTCATGACCTGGTCACAATATCCTGATTGGTTGCGCAACACTTAAGAGCACTAATATCATATCCTGCGTGACATCATCTCCAATATGACTGAAGTGCTACTTCCGTCTTGACATCACACCCAATACACTACGACTCTCTGATAAACCCAGAAGTGGTGTACGCAGAACCGGTTAAAGCCCTGTACCACCAAGACCAAAGTCTATCGATTATCGTAAGTATTAGCGATGCAAGTCTCAGGTTAAGACTATACACACCTACCTTGATTTCGGCCTCCCATAGACACATAGTCATAATACCAATGGATTCCGAGGGGTCTATCCAGAGCGAAGGTGTTTCCCGTACCATCGGTGAAACACGACCTCCTATCGCACTTGCATAAGTATCCAATACTTATATATATGAGAACTATGCCGTTGTGCCCTCACAACGCGCACAAGTGCAATACTAGCCTATTCCGCATTATCGATGTCCTGTCTCGATAATACTCCGGCTAGGGATATTTAATGATTAATCCTTCGGGGATTGATACTGTCTCATATCATTCTCAATCCAGGAACTAATCATATGGACCTCTCTTCATTTATACATTTATGGTGATCTAATCACAAATGATGAGAGTGCAATTTCCTTGTCACATAGTTAATTTGTACAACAACACCGTGATCTGTACAAATAGTGACGCTATGGGTCATATTATCCAACAATCTCCCACTTGGCACATAGCCAGTCACTCGAGTGTCTAACACCCGAACTATGTACGGTTCGCTCAAATTGCTGAGGAAAGGTTTTCGTCAGCGGATTTGCTTAATTATCGTCTGACGCGATTTACACGATCATCACATCGCCACGATGTATGATCCGAACGAATCAGATGATATAGAAGTATATATCTGGATCGTCGATGAGACATTTAATTCCTTAGCCTGTGCTGACGCCTAGCTCAGCTGCTACAAGAACTATATCTAATCTAATTAGATTTATTTTCGATCCAAATGGCTTCTATTGCTGCCTCAGCTGCAGCAATAATCCGCATTTGTTGTTTATTCGGCAACAATTATCTTGCTCGGAAGATTTCCAGCTCACTGTCCCAGTGTTCAAACTTTATAGTACCGCAGTATTTACCGGTTTGGAAACTTGCAACAGTGATCCTAGTCACTTCAAGTTCTCCTACTTCATAATTTAAGACAGCATCTTTAGTTCTCTAAGATACTAATAGATGTCCTTAACTTCAATCCAATGACTATCACTTGGATTGTTCTGATTGTGACTCCATATGCTCAAAGCGTATGAGACACCATATCAAGTACATTTTAAATGTACAATTTCCCAGAGAGTGTTAACAACTCCAAATCTATCCCTGTAGATCTTTATTCCTTGAATAAAGGTTGTTACTCCCCAGAATTCTACGGAGAATTTCTATGAAAGAATATCTATGAAAGCCATGCTTTCACCGATTGCTCTATGGGAATTTCATTATCAGTGCTCTCCCACTAACCTCCTTATATACACAAGAATTATTTCGTTTTGAGTCAAATCATAAACCATTATGATTATTTCAAAACGTCTGTTCCAAGAACCTTATGCTTATTTCAATCCAAACATAGATTGAATAACCCGCAAACCTTGTTTGTCGGTTATACAAAATCGTCAGGATGTTGTAAGCATCCTCCGAAAGGTTTCCTTTTCAGGAAAGCGATTTTGATCTGCAACTGACACATTTCATAAATGAAATATGCAGTTATCAACACGCATCTTCAAAATGGATTTACCATGGCAACAGGTAAAAGGTTGAACTGTTATTAACACAATGTTGATAACGATACCTTTCCGTCAAAAGCCCGGCTTTGTACGTTGGTATGTTGCCATTCATGTATGTCTTCCTAGAAGACTTTTAAGTACCATTAGGCACAATGCCTTGTGGTACATCAACTAGTATCCAAACTGGTTGACATACATGGAATCCATTTCGGATTATATGGCACTTTGCCATAATTAGGGAGTTGATACCTTGTATCACTTCCTTAAAACGTAGTCGGTTGGTATACCTTCAGAAGATTGACATCTTTATGAGGTTAGATCAGAAACCCATACCCTAGGTCGTTTCTGACTCTATCCGATCTACTCAGTTCTTGTGTATTCGAAGATTAATGGTATAAATTCATCATTGATTAACTATATGTGTTCCATTAGGAATAGGTGCCTTGAATAGTATTACTCCGATTTTCATCGAGTTTTACTATCCTCCCACTTACCACTGCATGTCTGTATTCCTCTCAGGAAAACTGCATGGTGAGAAACAATCTAATTGTTCTCTGGTGAGATGTATAAATACAATACTTATGGTTTCCCTTAGGATAACCTATATTGGCACTTATCCAATTTGGGTCCTTAGTTTGGTATCATCCAAACGTTATGCCTGGCATACCCAAATTATCAGGAATGAGAAACCTTGTTTCTTCCCTGTTCATATCCTATATGACATCTGTCAAACAGATTTATATGGAACCTTATTCTAAATAAGTTATTGCACTGTTAAAACTTATCCGTTGAAGGAAATGGTAGCTCAGAGCGACTCTTGATTAATCTTATCATGTCTAACATGATTCGGTTAATCCGTTCGGACACACCGTCACTTTGACGTGTTCCGGGAGGAGTCCTCATTTGAAAGAATACTATACTCTTTCAAGTACATATGAAACTTACTGCTTAAGTATTTTCCAATACGGTCTTACCGTGGCGGCATAATACTATAGCCGATCTGTTTGTCTATTTCGTGTCGAAACTCTAAAAGTTTCCGATTTGTGTTCTTCAAAAGAAACACATAACCATAACGTGATGCCACATCCGTTTTAGGGTCACGAAATATTCATGTTCACATCTAGCCTAGCTAGATATGGGCCCACTTACTTCACCATAAATAGGGCTAACAGATCGGTGGCCATTTACTATTACCAAGCAAATAGTATTTTAGGTACTTTACCTAATAAACTAGATTCGCAGACCTTATTTGAATAGTCAAATCAGTCCTAGTACCCACTCTTCAAAAGTGTGGATAGACGAGTCTCGTTAAATTGTGTCCTAGACAACAATGCCACAAATAAGTCTCTATTGATCAAATCAATTTTAGCTATTTATTTGTCATTTTATATGTTTGAGATTTTATTTATATTCAAAATATAAATTATGTTATTTACATCTAATGTATTTATCTCAGTATCATCTTTATATAATAAAACACTTAGTGTTAATATATAAAGGTTTTATCCGCAACGGATTAAACACTGATATAGAGATAATGTCTCTAGTCAAACTAGTTACATTATAACAGTTCCTAATTTAAGTATATACCCAAAGGGTAGTTCCTAAACTTAGGTATCTACGGTCGAAACAGCGACTTTCGTCCCGTTTCCGATTCGCAGAGCAATCTCAGCTTGAAGTCAGTATCCTGCTCAAGGCAGATTCTGAACATCAATACATATATTTTATGTACCACACTAAGTATTTAAAATCTAATTTCAATACTAGTTGTGAACATAACTAAGACAAATATTTTTAAAGTAGAGCCTCGCCCTTTCTTTAATTCCTTCGTGTCTGCCATATCCAAATGGTAGTCACTTTGGGATATGTCAATTATCCTTTTCAATATTTCAGAAACCTTAGGCCAAGCCTTTGGTTCTTAGAATATCGAAACGATGTGCACCTCGTGCTACATGCCCAATTGCAAACTTTGACTTTATCTCTTCTAGAATAGTCAATTAATTTTCCAAGAATTATAAATTGCAATTTTAATACTTCTTAAATCTAAAATTAGATTTATGACAAGTATATTAAATTAAGCATTAAAGTCATCATCACATAAATCTTCCAAAGATTTTACGCTCTACTTATTTTGCTTAATTTTGGGCTTAATGTATAATAAGTTATTTTATCAAATAAAGTAACCTATTATTTATTCCCAATTTGAAAATTAAATCATTTAAAATATTTCAATCCCAGATTATATTTTAAATATCCAACTTTTCAATTTTATCTTGATTACAATAGTCCAACTATTTAATCAACGATTAATGGTACTATACATATTATAATGATTATAATAGTCCAACTATATAATCAAATATAATCAAAATTAATTAACCTCAATTACATTGATTACTATAATCCAATATAAAATCAACTGTAAACTGAAATTAATTAATTCAAATATATTGATTAATATAATCCAATTATATATAATCAAGTATAATACAGTCCAACTGTTTATTAAAACAACAATTTAAATATTAGTCCAACTAACATTTAATATTACGACGAAATAATTTGAATGAGCGCGTATGGCGAGTAATTGAACGAATATTGCAAATTCAATTCTTGCCTCCCACTATTTTTCGGCGAGCCTCTAACCCTCTGTCGAGTACTCGGGAAACCGTGTTTCCTAGTGGGCTAGGATCCCGTTAAATATCACACAATCTTGACTTTGGCCAACAAATTGTATGATAATTAACTAGGTAGATCTCTAAGATCAATTGGATCTCATCCAATTCCTAGATCCAGTAGGTGGACATCCAAGTCCCAAACATATATCTTATATATGCCTATACATCGAATGTATACCCTAACCTTTTTCCTCTGAATCAACTAGGCTTTGGCTTTGGCAAAAAACCTAGTGATCCCAGTCAAGCGCGGACCCATTGACATGGAAGCTTCGTAATCAATGTCAATGGACAAGAAGTGGTCTTGACTTTGGCCAACAAACCACAACTTGGACACGACACCGATATGGAACAAAGCTTCGTGATTAAAACACATCTTCGACGGACAAGGGCTTGACTTTGGCCAACAACCCCTGCCAATCTCGGATCTTGAGTAAAAATCACTCAATGGAAGGAAAATAAACGCTTGATATTTAACGAGGGTTTTTCGCGTGCAAATTGGCTACCAATTTTAATTATCTTTGTTAAGGTCTCATCATCATACCCTTAAACATGCATTCTAAACACATAATAAAGCGCATATGTAAAATAATAATGATATGCGGATGGATATTTACACATTGATCCTAGATCAAATCTCTCATTTTCTCTCTCAAAGCTAGCACATGTAATTACTTCTCTACCCGTTACACTACACTTCTAAAGAAACCTCATTTACATGGAGGGGAATAGGTGAGAAGAGAATACAAAGAAATATGAGATAAGGCTGGACACGCAGGTCCAATTTAATAAATCAAATTTATTACAACAATTTCTAAAAATCGCCCCACCCGGCTAATATCCATCCGATATACATTATTCAAACATCACAACCATGTATTCATACAAGAATGTTATCAATCAATCTAATCCAATTAATTAATCTTGATAATTAGTGATCATCCAATGTTCAAACAAAGATTTGATTTGTTCGAGTCAAACTCGTATTGCGAACACGTACTCAAAGTACGATTTCTACTAATTAAATTAAATTACATGATTAAATCCAATTTAATACGTATTTAATTCTAATTCATTATTTAATTCCAAATTAAATATTACACTTTATAAAATAAACCTTTACGACTTAAATTCCAAATTTAATCGTTACGGGTCTCAAAGCCCGATTAATATCCAATATTAATTTAATTAAAGTCCAATGGCTTTTAATTAATTTCTTGAGGCGTGGACTTTTGGTCAACTCGGGTCAAACCAGCAACCAAGTCCAATCCGGGAGTTACCCCATAAGCCCATAAATTAATTTAGGCCCATTAGCCCAAATAAACGTTTAAGGTTCATTAGTCGTATTTGGGCCTTTTGGAAGCGGTTTTGGGCCTAATTGGATCCAACCAATTTTGGCCTAAACAATTTGTACAACAAAGTCCAATAAACCCAATAACAACTTTAAAAGCCCAAATCCAATTTTAAGCCCAATAATTAATTCCAAAAATTCCAAATTTTCAATTAAATTACCTAAAGTGTATGCATTATTAATTAACCAAATCAAAGTTTCCAAAACATGAAATTTGTCCAATTAATCATGCTTAACATCAATTAATCATGTCCAACATAATTTGATCAAAATCAAACCCAATAATACATGCTAAAGTCTCGGCCATAAGGGGAAAAAATGCCCAAATCAAATTCAATCCAATTGAACCCAATCAAACATATTCAGCATCCCCAAATGATTTCTAAGTCATCCAAAGAACAAAAAATCAAAAATCCAAGACATTAGGGAGCTTGCCAAATTCGCCATCCAAAGCAATTTGGGCAAAATTGTTCCAAACTATTTTTCAACAAATTGATCCAATCAATCCTCAATTAAACATACTTTAAGCATTCTAAATCATCCAATTTCATTAAACATGCTCAAAACAAATCAAGTTTACCCAAATTAAAGTTTTGGCCAACATTAAGCAAATTGGGGAAAATCAATCCAATTAATTTTTCATCAAATTGATATAATCAATCATCAATTAAACAATATTTAAGCATTCTAATTCATCCAATTTCATTAAACATGCTCAAAATCAAGTTTACCCAAATTAAAGTTTTGGCCAACAATAAGGAAATTGGGGAAAATCAATCCAATTAATTTTTCTTCAATTGATTACATATAACTCTAAGTTATTCATATACAAACATTCTTAAACAAACAATTTGTCAAAATTATGCTTATATCAAAAAGCCCCAAATTTTGCTCAAGAACCCTAAATTCGTTTTATGCAACCAATAGCTCAAGATACCATTGTTGAGTTTCAATCAAGTCCCAAGATCATAAATCATGCATAAAAACGAGTGAATACACATCAAAGGAGGTGCGGAATAAACTCACATTGAACGGGTTTTGATGAAATGAAGAACAAGTTGCGTTTTTGCCTCCCTCCAAGCTCGGCAATAGCTTCCTCATGCAGTGGACTGCTCGGTTGGGGGCTGTTTTGAGGCTCCAAAATCGGCCATGAAAGACTCCATGGAAGCTCAAGCTTCAAGCTTTCCAAGCTCACAAATTCGTTTCCCTATCACCATAATATAACTCATGTGTGTGCTAGCACTACTCTTCTTCATTTGCTTCTCAAAATTTCGGTCAAACCAGAAATTTTTGGAGAAGAAATCGGCAGTGAAGCCGTGAATAAGAGGGAGAAGAAAAGATAGGGAAAAGAAGAAGACCGTATGTCTTGCATGTGAGAGAGAGAAGATAAAGCTTTAATATATATGTTTATTATATTTACCAAGTAAAATAAATAAAACATATTATTACTTTAATTCAAAAGTCAAAAAGTAAAAAGCAAATGTTGCTTTTTCAACTTCTACATCAATCACTCAAATCAAGTGACAACATGTCATATCACTCAAAGTGACATTTGATTTGACGCTTGATGTGACTAGCGATTTGACGCACGATTTGACTTGCGTGCCGCACTCGAATTCGAAATGCGAATGCGCTCGCAAATAATCCCGGGCTCGGGTTCGCTAATTCCAAATTAACGAATTTTCCGTCGCGTCGTAATTAAATGATTACGCCTAGCGAAATCACTATTCACGTCGCTAACGAATTAATTCTAAATTAATTCGTTCGCCCGAATTAAAATCTAATTTTAATTCCGCGTCGAAATCCAATTTCTAATATATATCAAATATATTATTTTATCGATTAATTCCAAATTAATCGTTCTCTCTCTTTAATTAATATTTTATCCCAGATAAAATATCTCCGCAGTTAATCCCAGATTAATTTTCTCTCTCTTCTAATTAATCCTAGATTAATTAAGTGCGAGTTATACATCATCGGTGAATCTTCAGGAAGCGACCCATGAGATCTCCGGATATGTTGGCAGTAAATACGGTCGTCGGATTATCCGAACACGTAAGTACCTCGTACTACGTTTATACCGATTTACAAGACAAGGTTGGCTTCTAGCAAAGCGCCATGCCTACCCAATTCTCCAGAAATATTCTTACAGGAATATATAGATCTGTATCAAGCGTAGTATACCGTAGTATTGTGTATATCGGCCCAGTATCGGATAGTCACGTGCTAGGGCTGAGGCTGGATAAGTGTCTGCCCCGTCCGAAGCACATGTCGGATGTCTGGTAACTAGTCTCTATAATCGGATATTCATGACCTGGTCACAATATCCTGATTGGTTGCGCAACACTTAAGAGCACTAATATCATATCCTGCGTGACATCATCTCCATATGACTGAAGTGATACTTCCGTCTTGACATCACACCCAATACACTACGACTCTCTGATAAACCCAGAAGTGGTGTACGCAGAACCGGTTAAAGCCCTGTACCACCAAGACCAAAGTCTATCGATTATCGTAAGTATTAGCGATGCAAGTCTCAGGTTAAGACTATACACACCTACCTTGATTTCGGCCTCCCATAGACACATAGTCATAATACCAATGGGATTCCGAGGGGTCTATCCAGAGCGAAGTGTTTCCCGTACCATCGGTGAAACACGACCTCTTATCGCACTTGCATAAGTATCCAATACTTAATAATATGAGAACTATGCCGTTGTGCCCTCACAACGCGCACAAGTGCAATACTAGCCTATTCCGCATTATCGATGTCCTGTCTCGATAATACTCCGGCTAGGGATATTTAATGATTAATCCTTCGGGGATTGATACTGTCTCATATCATTCTCAATCCAGGAACTAATCATATGGACCTCTCTTCATTTATACATTTATGGTGATCTAATCACAAATGATGAGAGTGCAATTTCCTTGTCACATAGTTAATTTGTACAACAACACCGTGATATGTACAAATAGTGACGCTATGGGTCATATTATCCAACAGGGGGTAGCCTTAATTGGAACTTAATCTTAATGAATCTAGGTAATTTGGTTGACATAGACATATGGTTCAATTGGATTATACTAGGTATTTGAAATTGATCATCGGAAGAGGCTTTTACATAATTTAGTGTTCCAGGTTAATAAATCAATATATTACCCAACTTTAAGATAACCACTTCATCTTTAAAATGATATTAAAAGAAATCACAACCCTAGATAGTTTTTAATATTGAATTTTCTTAAAAGCTACTTTCGACAATTTTATTTACTTTCTTTTAAATTTAGAATCGTCACCATTCAAATCAATCAATCAACCTGTTAGATACTAGTAATCATTTGACCTCATAAAATTAATAGTTTAGTTATTAAGTCCTCGTGGGATCGATACTTTTTATACTACTTGAACGATACGTACGCTTGCGTTATACGTGTGTGTTTACGCCGGTCAGATAGCGGCATCATAATTTTTAATTTTCTGCTGCGCACTCGCGGCCGCTTCCCAACAGTGGTATCAGCGCGCCGTTTTTGTTTTGATTAGTTCTCTCTCATTTGAACTCGAAATTGGGTGTTTAAAAGCTCGTTGGAAAGCTAACACATTGGACTTACTTTTAGGCACATGATTTGGTTAAGATTTGAATTGTAAAATTGCATTTAAAGTTCACGCATCTGTAAAAAAACATGAATAGTAAATGTATTTGATTAAAATAAAATGCAATATCATAATTAAATATTAATCAAAGTTATTTAATGCCTAAAATAATTCCAACATATTAAACTCATATGCTTGATGATTTTATGTATGATTAGAATTTGCATGATTATTTTAGGGTGCAAGTATCTAGAGACTTTCTAAGGAAATAGAGAGTGTATTGCTTATCCCTTAGCTAAGTAAGTATTCCGTGATGAACTTAGAGATTTATTACCTTTAAGGCTAATAAATATAAATCACTTGTTTATAATAAAATACATTATAAATGATACAAGTGGGGTGGGACCAAGGCGTTAATAAAACTTTCCAAACAAAAGTTAATTTAACCAAAGGTATTACTAGAGTTAGATAATGATTTGGTGTCTTCCTTCACTCGCTACCTTTTTATAGCCAAAAGGAAAAACTGTGAAGACATCTAGATAATCATTTACTCAAATCTTACCTTAAAGCATATTTAAAGTGTTGGACTAATTTGGAGGATCTATTGTTTATTCATGTCACCAAGGCAAAAAGAGTCTAAGAGGTAAGGGAATTTAAGAGAGTTCGCTCCACCCTCCATCTGGTGAATTTTCAATGGAGGAATCCATTTGACAGTTATTCACTTAAACTTGCTAAAATCCTCAATAATAATTTAAGTCTAAAATTTGCCTCCCATTGTAAAGTATCGACCCAAAGGGCTTAAACCGTATTGACAGGACCAGGCTTTACCAGACTGACCAATACCAATTTGTCCCTAAATCGTACTACTGACAATGGTTTGACTTTTCTGAGTCATAAGTGTAGGGGTTTTAGGGGCTAAATACGGTAACGCATCGGAAACAGTGGAAAATAAAATTTTTTGATTTCAAAACTTTTTCTCGGATTAATAAAATAAACTTATTTATTTTATTATCCAATAATCAAATTATGAAATAAAACACCATAAATCATATTCATGTGAATTTACCGAATTGCCCTTTAACATAACATTTTGGTTATTTTAATCCGAAATTGTTCAAAACAATTTTGAATGATTCTAAATCATTATTAACATGAATTAAATATTTCACAAATTTCAAAATACAATTTGCAACATAAAACCCAAAATTTCTCATCATGGCCGAATGCTTCCTAAGTGGGCATATTGTGCATTTGGCACTTCCATTGTTCAAAACACATGCAATTGAAATCCAATCATATAAGATTTAATATGTATCATATACATATCCAAATACACCATATAAATGAAAAGCCCCAAATTTGGAAGTGGTCTTAAACCCTAATTTTTCAATTTCTTCAAATTAGACCAAATTGGTTAAATCAATTACTTCAATCATGTTTCTTCCATCCAAATCAAGTCTCAACACAATGAAACAACTATAGAACAATTCTAGGTCATTTAAGAATGGGTCAATAACTCTAGAATTGCAACAAAGTTCTAAAACCATGAAAAGAATGCTTATTACTACACTAGTAACATTCTTCCAACTTCATACATGCTAAACCCCTTCATCAAACTTTCATCAATCAAATACACAAAGAATAAAGAATAGAAAAACTCAAGAACATCACCAAGTGAAGCTCACAATAAGAGGAACAATTTACTCTCTAATGGAAGGTTGGAAATACTTACTAAATTCCAAGCTTTTCTTTGATTTTTCTTTTCTTTCTCTCTACCTTCTTTGCTTTATTTTAATGGAGTTTTGATAAAGTGTATTAGGTTATACAAACCCTAAAAGAAACAAAACAATATATACTTGTGTATTTTTAACCCTTGGCCGAATTTGGCTAGGAAAAAATAAAGACATTTTGTTTTAATTTCATTTGAATTTCAACTTGCCAACTTGATTAAATGATCATTACACTTGAATGATAAATTCAAACAAGTCAACAATTGCAACTTAGCCATTAAAACAAATATCATAACTTAAAATATATGTACTTTAATTAATTTAATCATTTAAGAATTAAATAATTAATTAATTAATCAAATATATTAAATATATGTATAATATTTACATTAAATATTAAATACATATATTCATTTGTGATATTAGTGAAATATCTCAATTTGACAATTAATTAATGTGCATTTGAATTAATCAAGCATTAAATGCAAATACACAAAAATTAAGGAAATGACTATCGGGTTCCTACACATATATTTTGCGTTTCACCTTTAAACGACTTTATAAATAATCGATATTATTTATAAATGTTGCCCTAGTGCTCTACGAGTATATTTCATTAGTGAGACTCTCTAGATTCAGGGATATCCGTCACGAAATCCAATTTCGTGTCCATAATTTATCCACCCGTAAATTATGACGACCACAGATAAACTCGCTGAATCATACAGGTCGAGGTCATGGAAAATTTATAATTCCTCCGTCACAGGTATCCAGATAAATCCCAGAGATATAGATGTAAATGTCAAATCTCTATAGGGATTATCCAGTCGACTATTCTATTAGCAATCTCAAAAAGAATGTTTAGAACTGGCTTCTAAACTGTACCACGGGCCCATGGTTTTATCTGATTGCTAATCATATGGACAACCTATGCTCTGATACACAGAACTGAAGGATCCTATCTTGATACACATAGGACACCCTGAGGATCTATCTACACCGAACGAACAAGTGAAGGTCTGATCTAAATAGATCGGTGACGTGACTGCCATCTAAGTGTAGAAGATGTCTCATGTGCCCACAATGGCATCTCAAGTCTAAGAATCACAAGTGCTACTCAACCCGAGAAGATTCTTATTGACGTTGGTGTACCATCCATTAAGAATCTTCGGTGAGTCGTTCAATGTTTATCCGCTATAAACAACCACACGTCTATATTAGTCTCCAAGACTTATGGTTCATTGAGAAACCATTGGAATCATATATTCCAGTATACGACATGTACCGGTCTCAACGGGTTTACTTTACTGACCAAGTAGTGTAAACCTTGACCAGGAACTGTATGAGAATGACAACGTCGTGATACTACTCAATGTCTATTGCGACGCTTTTGCAACAGTACCATGACTAGTCATTCTAAGGTCATTACGTCTTTACCATATTAAAAGATATATTATATTATAGAAACTGCATATATTATTCATAATAATAACGTTTTACAGAAGAATTCATAAACAAATACAACCGGGAATTGGCGCTCTGAGCACCAACCCCAAGAATAAGACGCAGCGACCCTTAGGCGTGGTCTTATAACTTAGTGGCAAAGATTATGTGTCAACAAGGACTAGCATAAGCTATGGCATGTTTGATTGCCCAACCCAATGATCAAGGAATTGCGATTTATATCATAAATTGGTTGGGAACCTACCTAATTATCATATTTTATAACGACCGGCCCTAGTAGGAGTTGTGAAATGATGATAATGGGATCCTTGCCCACAAGAAATCCATCATATTGGGGTTGATGCGATTTGCTTAAAATTTTAAAACAATTGCGTGGGAGCAACTTCATTATATTAAAAGCGCATGTTATTATGAAACATTAATGTAAACATATTCCTAATTTTAACATTCTCTCTTAACATTGGGTTAAAATATTCCACAAACATTCTAATGGCAAACAGAATATCACTTTGTTCCATCCTTGATGAGCATAAGCTCAAATGGGACAACTATAATGACTGGTTTAGAAACATTAAAATTGTCTTACGATAAGAAAATATTTTATATTTTCTTGAAAGACCATTTCCCCTGAACCCGCAGAAGATACTGACCAAAATACATTTGATGCTTGGAAGAAACACGTCGATGATGATGAGCAAGCAGTTTGCATAATGCTTGGCTCTATGTCGGACGAACTTCAAAAAACTCATGAAGATATGGATGCTCAAACCATCATCTTTCACTTGAAGGAGTTGTATGCAACTTCCGTTCATACCGTAAGATTCCAAGTTTCATGTGCCTTATTCCAAACAAGGTATAAGGAAGGATCTGTTAGTGGACATGTGCTTAAGATTATTGGCCACATTGAAAAATTGGCCAACCTCGGGTTCATCATGGATCTTGAGATAGGTCATGATCTAATTCTCCAGTTCTTACCAAAAGAATTCTCTAACTTTATTAAGTTGTTTCATCTGTCGAATAAAGAAGCTGCTTTAGCAGAATTGCATAATCTGATAAAGCAAAGAGAGAATGACTTGAAACCGGAGCTTAAAATCTCCGTCATACTTACGGGTACGAACTTGAAGCCACGAGGCCCAAAGAAAAATAAGGGCAAGGCCAATGCTCCAGATCATCTAAAGCCCAATGGTAAGGTGGAGAAGAAAAAGGGAAAGGGGAAATGTTTCTTTTGTGGAAAGAAGGGTCATTGGAAGAAAGACTGTAGATCCTTGAAAGCCAAGGAAGCTAGGAAAGCCCAAGAGGCCAAGAAGCCCAATGCTTTAGGTATGTTGTATATGATTGAACTATATTCTTAAAACTCTGAACCTTCTACTTTGGCGCTTGACACCGGTTGTGGGACTCAATTGTGTAACAATGTGCAAGGCCTGAGAAACAGTAGGAGACTCTGTCATGGGGAGGTTGACTTACGCATGGGTAATGGAGCAAAACTGGTTGTATTGTGCGTTGAGACTTATTCATTAGTTTTTCCAAATGGTTTAGTTTTAGACTTAGAGGATTATGTTTATGTACATTCTCTAGTAAAAAACATCATTTCAATTTATTCTTTATGTAATAAAGGCTTTTCAAGCGTAATAAGTTGTAATGAATGTTCTATTTATTTCAATGAAATAAAATATGGTGATGGTATTTTGAATAATGGTATCTATGTCTTACAAACTAACAAAGAATGTTCAACATCTAATATATACAACGTTAACTCGAATAATCTCGATGAATCACTTCTATGGCACAGTCGTTTAGGTCATATCAATGAAACAAGATTAAATAAGCTACATAAGGATGGGTATTTCAGACCCTTCAAATATTAACCTTATGGAACTTGTGAGTCTTGTTTACTTTGTAAAATGACCAAATTACCCTTCAAAGGTAAAGAACAGCGTGCAGCGGAGACATTAGAACTCATACACTATGATGTATGCGGACCAATGTCAGTCACCGCTAGAGGTGGATTCTCCTACTTCATTACCTTTATCGATGATCAGTCACGATATGGGTATGTGAACCTTATGCGTTACAAATCTGAAGCCTTTGAGATATTCAAAGACTTCAAAGCTGAAGTAGAAAACCAGTTTAATAAAAGTATTAAGTCACTAAGGTCTGACCGAGGTGGTGAATACTTAAGCGATGCATTTCAAGATTACTTGAGAGAAAATGGCATTGTTTCCCAGTGGACTCCTCCGGGAACTCCACAGCATAATGGGGTCTCCGAAAGGAGAAATCAGACATTATTAGATATGGTCTGATCAATGATGCCAGACACGGATCTACCTCTTTCATTTTGGGGTATTGCTTTTGAAACTGCAACTTTACTACTAAACCAAGTTCATTCGAGGACTGTTAGTCAAACACCATATGAGTTATGGTCTGGGAAATGTCATAGTCTTAGTTATCTAAGAGTTTATGGATGTGACGCATATTTTAAGCTCACACAAACTAACAAATTGGATGATAGGGCATTTAAATATAATTTTGTAGGATATGCCTTGAACTTAAGAGCATACGTGTTCTACGTCCCAAATGAACAAAGAACATTTGTCTCACAAAATGCAAAATTTCTAGAGAATGAATTTCATTTCAAGACATATAGTGAGAGTAGACTTAACCTCGATGAGGTATGATAAGAACAATATAATATAGAACTAAACCCCAGGCCCCTCAAAAGGGCAGCGACGGAACAACCACAAGGTTATAAACTTAGAAGGTCCGGTAGGGAAAGATATTAGCCTGAAAGATATGGTTTCCATATTGATAAGGAAAATGATCAGGTCATTGATAATGACGATCCCACCAGTTATGACGAACCAATGCGTGACATTGATTCATTCAAGTGGCTTGAGGCCATGAAATCCGAAATAGATTATATGTATCAGAATCAAGTATGGGACTTGGTGGATGCACCTGAAGGGATAAAACCATATGCTGCAAGTGGATTTACAAGCGTCAAACTGATGCAGAAGGCAACATCCAAACCTATAAGGCTAGGTTGGTGGCGAAAGGTTATAGACAAATCCAAGGAATTGACTATGACAAAACCTTCTCACCTGTTGCAATGATAAAGTCCATTCGAATTTCACTGGCACTAGTTGCACCATTTGATTATGATATTTGGCAGATGGATGTCAAAACAGCTTTCCTTAATGGGAACCTCATAGAGGAAGTCTATATGACACAATCTGAAGGGTTTGCATCTAAGGATGATCATAATAAAGTATGCAAGCTTAAACGATTCATTTATGGTCTCAAGCAAGCTTCCAGAAGTTGGAATATACGATTTGATGAGACAATCAAACAATTTGACTTCATCAAAAATGTAGACGAGCCTTGTGTTTACAGGAAAAGTAGTAGGAGTGCTGTTATATTTCTTGTATTATATGTCGATGACATATTAATCATCGGGAATAATATTCCCATGATGCAAGCCACCAAGCAATGGTTATCTCAGAATTTCTCCATGAAAGATTTGGGAGAAGCAGCCTACATCCTCGACATTAAGATCTACCGTAATAGATCTAAGTGGTTGTTAGGACTTTCTCAATCTACGTACATAGATAAAGTTTTGAAAAGATTCAAAATGGAAGATTCCAAAAGAGTTAATTTACCTAATTGTCATGGAATCAAATTATCTAAGAAGCATTATCCACATACTTATTCAGATAGAGAGCGTATGAGTAGGATCCCTTATGCTTCAGCAATAGGATCGATCATGTACTCCATGCTATGTACAAGACCTGATGTCTCTTATGCACTTAGCATAATGAGCAGATATCAGGCAAATCCTGGTGAGTAACATTGGACAGCTGTCAAAACAATCCTCAAGTATCTGAGAAGAACTAAGGATGTGTTCTTGACATACGAAGATTGTTCTGAGATGAAAGTCATTGGTCACTGTGATGCGAGCTTTCAGACCGATATGGATGACATCAGATCACAAATAGGACATCTGTTTACTATGAATGGCGGAGCTGTCAGTTGCAAAAGCTCAAAGCAGTCAACTACAACGGACTCCACCACTGAAGCCGAGTATATTACAACATCTGAGGCACCTAAAGAAGTAGTCTAGATAAAGAAGTTCATCACGGAGCTGGAAGTACTTCCCGCGATAAAGAATGACATCACGATGTACTGTGACAACATGGGTGCCATTTCTCAATCAAATGAACCAAGGTCCCACCAAAAATCCAAGCATGTACTCAGGCGATTTCATCTCATCAAGGAGATTGTTGAGAGAAAAGAAGTTATTATAGAGAAAATACCCATAGAAGATAATCTTGCAGATTCTCTGACTAAAGGGCTGACTCAAGAAAGCATGATAGGCACACCCAATAGTATGGTGTCCAGATTCATACTAGTTGGCTATAGTGAAAATAGGAGATTGTTAGGGATATGCCATATACCCAACTTGTGGATGGGCTATATGTACATGTATTTGCAATATTTTCATTAATTAATAAAATGGAAATCTTTATTATACGTGTCTTAAATAAATTATATGAATCATCAAACACTGTAATAAAGCCCTTGGAGTAATAAGATGATGGCTTCCACGCCTTATGAGAATCATTACTCTCAAACGTTCATAGTCATAGTTTTGTGACTAATCTGGGCGTTCACAAAGTGGAGAGACTAACATGATGATATGATCCGCCCTTAAGTGGGGTAGTGTTAGGGATAAGCCCTATACCCAACTTGTGGATGGGCTATATGTACATGTATTTATAATATTTTCATTAATTAATAAAATGGAAATCTTTATTATACGTGTCTTACATAACTTATATGAATCATCAACACTGTAATAAAGCCCTTGGAGTAATAAGACGATGGCTTCAACTCCTTATGAGAATCATTACTCTTAAATGTTCATAGTCATAGTTTTGTGAATAATCTGGGCGTTCACAAAGCGGAGAGACCAACATGATGATATGATCTGCCCTTAAGTGGGGTAGCCGATCTCATAGGCTACTAGCAGAGATCCGTCTGCTTGGTGTATCACATGGATGCATGAGTTGCTTGTGTCCATCGAACTGACTGCCAAAAGTTTTCATATTAGTATTTATCCCATGTGTATGTGAGAACTTTCATGTATCGATTATATGACTAGTCCTTAGACTTGAGGTCTTTTCAATCTTAGGTGTGGATCAAATAACTTTGACATTCTCCTTCCCCGGTTCAAAAGATCTGGTTATAAGGGTATGATTGGTTCATTTGTTGAAACACATGAAGTTTGTAAAGATACAATAGACAATCGCCACTCTCTCGGATAATATTATCTTATAAGAGTAGTACTCCAGTTCACGGGTTGATATCTGTGATCAGTGCTTGAGACTGTGGCCACAATGGAAGAATCATGTGAGATTCTTGGGTTAGCACGATTCATGACACTATCAACATCATATCTTTGACCATATGGGTAGACACTTTCCGTAGCCTAGGTCAATTGGTGGGAATACAGTGAGGTGATGGACCGTATCATATGTAAATTGCATAAAGAATGGGTATATATATATCTTTCCTTCTCATTTGGGGGCATTGGCATGTTTCTAGATGTCAACCTGTTAGACATTATGTCCCATAGTGTCACTGTTTGTAAATGATATTGTATTATTGTACAAAATTAACTATGTGATAATGAAATTGCCTTTTACCGTTTTGTAATATTATTTACTTTGATATATAAATGGCGAAAGTCCATATGATTAATACCGGATTGAGATGATATGAGACAGTATCAATCCATAAAGGTTTAATCATTAAATATCCCTAGTCGGAGTATTATCGAGATCGGACATCGATAATGCGGAATAGACTAGTATTGCGCTTGTGCACGTTGTGAGGGCACAACGGCATAGTTCTCATATATTTAAGTATTGGATACTTATGCAAGTGCGATAGGAGGTTGTGTTTTACCGATGGTACGGAAAACAGCTTCGCTCTGGATAGACCCCGCAGAATCCCATTGGTAGTATGTCTGCGTGTCTATGGGAGGCCGCATCAGGGTAGGTGTATATGGTCTTAACCTGAGACTTACATGGCTAGTACTTGCGACAATCGGTAAACTTTGGTTTTGGTGGTTGGGGACCTTAACCGGTTCTGTGTACACCTCTTCTGGGTTTATCGAGAATCGTAGTGTACTGGATGTGATGTCGAGATGGAAGTATCACTTCAGACATATGGAGGTGATGATCACGCAGGACACAGAACTAGTACTCTATAAAAGGTTGCAACCGTCGGGACAATATGACCAGGTCAGGATTGTCCGATTTAAAGAGACTAGTTGCTTGATGTCCGATATATGTATCGTACGGGGCAGACACATTTCCAGCCCCAGGCCTTACATGTGATCATCCGATACTGGTTCGATATACGCAATACTACGGTATACTACGCTTGATATAGATCTTATATTCCTATAAGAATATTTCTGGAGAATTGGGTAGGCATGGCGCTTTGCTAGAAGCCAACCTTGTCTTGTGAATCGGTAAAAACGTAGTACGAGGTACGTACGTGTTCGGATTATCCGACGACCGTATTTACTGCCAACATATCCGGAGATCTCTTGGGTCACTTCCCGAAGATTCACCAATGACGTATGATTCAAACTCGATTAATCTTGGATTAATTACGGAGAGACTTTATCTTGGATAAAGTACTATACATAGAGAGAGAACGATTAATTTGGAATTAATCGTAAAATTATTATATTCGATATAATAATCGAAATTCGATTTCGACGCGAAATTAAAATTAGATTTTAATTCGGGCAAACGAGTTAATTTAGAATTAATTCGTTAGCGACGTAAATAATAATTTCGCTAGGCGCAATTATTTATTTAAATTCGATTTAATTAACATCGCGACGTAAGTTCGGTATTTCGGAAATATCGAACCCGAACGCGTGAGTGCACGTGGGCCCACTTTCATTTGGAAACGTGTGGGGCCCACATGACACATGTCATATTATGCATTATTTAACTCTAATGCATTGCATGGAGATAGTGTACAATGCACTCAATGGTTTTGCATGGAAATTGAGTGTTTGACACTCTAAGCCATTGCATGATTTGTGTCATAAGTTTATTATTAATTTAATAAATATTATGGCATAAATATAAATTGATTTTTTGTAACAAAAATCATTCAACTCTCTTCTCTCTCACATTGCCGAAACTACATGCAGTTTTGGGCTCTCCATTTCTTCAATTTTTGTGGCAAGATTTGAAGAAGTTGTGCATTCAAAATCACAACAAAGGCTAGCACCTTCAAGGGATCATACATAGGTGATATGGGAAACTAATCCTTGAGCTTGGAAGGATCAAACTCGACTTGGAGTCCCTCTTTTCTTCTTGGCCGAGAGCTTCACTGCACAAGGGAGGAATTTCGCATCATCTTAGCATCCATTTTCAAGTATTGTGAGTATGATTCCGCCATACTTCAATTAATTCATTCATGTATTTATATATTTTGCTTGTTCTTGTTGATCTTGGGGCTTGGTAATAGAAACCAACAATGGTATCAGAGAGCTTAAATAGCATGCAAATATATTAGGATGTTATTTGGGGAAAATTGTATGAAGCATGATTTGATGAGTTTGCTTGATTAAATATGCTTAGATGTATGTTATTTAGATTATACATCATCAATTTCATGGAAAATAAATTGGATTAATTTTCCAACCCAAATGAGGCTTGGCCGAATACATGCAAGCATATGGACTAGATGATTTTTTAATTTTAAGACATTAGATGACTTGAAACAATATGGAATGATGATTTGTAACTCGATTGGATTGAAAACGAAATCGGAACCATTTTAATCACCTTGGCCGAATGCTTGATGGAGGATTAGGGACTTGATTTTTTGATTAAATAATGTTGGACATATATTTAAGATAAAAATATGATTAATGGATTAATTTGATATTTTGGGAATATTGATTTAAAGGATTAATCATGATAATACACTTTAATTAATTAAGTTATAAAATTTGGAATTTTAAAATTTGGTTAGTTGGGCTTAATTTTGAATTGGGCCTAAAACTATTATATTTGGACATAATGGGCTTGGTTGGGCCAAGTAGATTTGGACCATTTGGATTGGATCCAAAATGGGCCTAAATCACACCATTTAAGCCCAAATATAATAAATGGGCTTTTATGTTTAATTGGGCCTTATGGGCTTGATATTGATTTTATGGCATATGAGGGTGATTCCTTATTGGGCTTGTAATTGGGTTTGACCCATACATTGACCAAAACCCAAGCCTAAAGAAATCAATTGAAAGCTCATCGGACTTTAATTAAACGGACATTAGATGTTAGTTGGGCTTTGAGACCCGATTGTATTAGATTTGGAATCTAAGTTATAAAAGCACAATAAAAGTGTAAATATTTAATTTAGAATTAAATAATAGGATTAGTATTGAATACGACTTAAATTGGATTTAACGAGTAGTTCGATATAATTCATGAATTTATACTATAAGTATTTATTCTCAAATTGAGTTGGACTCGCGCAAATGCAAACAATTGTTTGAACATTGTTTTGTCACCTAATTAAAGACTAATTAATTGTATTTGATTGGTTGTATAACATGCCTTGAATGAATGAATGTGGATGTGATGTATGAATAGTGTATATCGGATGGATATTAGAAGGGAAGGGTAATTTTAGAAATTATTGTAAATTTAGAATTTATAAATTGGACCTGCGTGTCCAGCCTTTCTCTTATTGTCTCTTTGTATTCTCTTCTCACCTAATTCCCCTCAATGTAAATGAGGTTTCTCTTATTGTATTATGTAATTGGGTAAGAGTAGAATAGTGCTAGCGGGGAGAGGAAAGGGAGTGATTTGTTCTAGGAACAAGTTGTTGTTCATATCCATCCGTATATCGCTATTACTTTACTTTACGCGCTTTATGATGTTTTAGAAGCATGCTTAAGGGTGTATGATGATGAGACCTAACAAAGATAAATTAATTGGTTGCCAATTACGCGAAAAATCCCTCAAACAATATTAAGCGATTTTCCTTCATTGAATGATTCTTGTTCAAGATCCGAAGTTGGCATTGGTTTGTTTGGCCAAAGTCAAGACCTTGTCAATCAAGGATGTACTTGAATCATGAGAGTTTTGTTGCATATCGGTGTCTTGTCCAAATCGTGATTTTTATTGGCCAAAGTCAAGATCACTTTTTGTCCAATGACATTGATTACGAAACTTTTCTCGTCAATGGTCCCGCTTAACTGGAATCATTAGGTTTGTTTTTGGCCAAAGCCAAGGCCTAGATGATTCGGAGGATAGTGTTAGGAAAATGTAATGGATACATTGACATTATACATATGTTTCGGACTTGGATGTCCACCTAACCGGATCTAGGAATTGGATGAGATCCAATTGATCATAAAGATCTACCTAAGTTAAATAGCATACAGCTTTTATTGGCCAAAGTCAAGGTTGTGTGTTATTTACGGGATCCTAGCCCACTAGGAAATGCGTTTTCCCGAGTTCTCCACAAGAGGGTTAGAGACTTGAAGAAAATAGTGGGAGGCTATTATTGAATTTGCAATTTCGTTCAGATACTTAGCCTTACGCGTCTTTCAAAATTATTTCGTCAATATTTTAATAATTAGTTGGACTAATATATTGTTATTTTGCTTGTAACAGTTTGACTGTACCAATAACATCGTTGACTTTATAGTTGGACTATAGTTGTCAAGATGACTGGCAAGGGTAATTTCCGCGACATAATCATGGGCGATAATGTCTTCAAAGGGACAAACTTTGCCGACTGGGAAATGAACCTCAAGATAGTGCTTGGGGCTGAGAGGGTGCTGTATACTATTCAGAGACCTCTCCCGCCTAAACCCACTGAGCCACTGGAGCTAGAGTTATGGAAGACTCATAGTGACGATTGTGACCAAGCTCAGTCAGTTATGCTAGCTGCAATGACCCAGAATTTCAGACGCCAGAACAGGGACTTGGATCCCTATAACATGATGGCAAGATTGCGTGATCTCCTGACCGGCGTAAACACACACGTATAACGCAAGCGCACGTATCGTTCAAGTAGTATAAAAATATCGATCCCACGAGGACTTAATTCCTACTGTTGTTATTAATTGTTGATACTATTTATTTACAAATATCTAATTATAAGGAGAAGTGATTGATTGCTTGAATGATTTGATTGAATGTGGCGTTGCAAAATAAATAAAAATAAAAAGACACAAGAAAATACTAAGGAAAATAAAAGACTTAAAGATCTAGGGTTGTTAATCTTTCTAATATCAATTAAAAGATGAAGTAGTTAAATCATAGTTGAATAATTATTGAATTATTAATCCGGAACACTAAATTATGTAAAAGCCTCTTTCGAATGATCATTTACAAATACCTAGTTATAATCCAATTGAACCATATGTCTATGTCAATTAAATTACCTAGATTCATTAAGGTTAAGTTCCAATTATGACTACCCCCGCCCGACAGGTATATGTCTATCCTGTAAGGAAATCTATTAAAGGGTTATCTATCCTTAAGGAAGATCGTGGGTTGTTGAGACTAAGGTCTTAAACTTAAAATCCCTATGTCTAGTTCATTTTAAGTTTACCTAATCAATTTTATTAGTGATCAGTTAATAAAAAGCATTAAGATTATGACTCAACAAATAACTCTTTAATTACCCAAACTATAATCTAACCCTTTTTAAATCCGGTGATATTAGATTTAATCACAACCCTAGATATTTAACTTAGTTACAACACATAACTAAAGTTGATATAAACTTAAAAGACAAAAAATGAAATTGCAGAAAGTAATTAAAATAAATAAATGAAATGCTAAGGTAAAAGGAAATAACTTCTACTATATACTATTTAGATATCTCCCATAAAATAATAATATATTAACTTGTGATATTTTAAACCAACCGTCCAGAATGGCGGTATCCTGATTAAGTCAATTCAAATATACCAGCCATAAGGCGGAACAGAAATATAAACTTAAACCAACCGTCCAGTGTGGGGGTATCCTCATTAAGTCAGGTTAACCAGATTAAATTAAATAACCAACCGTCCGGAATGGCGGTATCCTTTATTAATCTGATTTTAAATAGTTTATATATCATATTTTAAGGGAGATTAATCTAAAAAGCAATAGTAAAAGAATTACCTTATTACCTCAGCATGAAGAGGTTACCCCCTCATGGATGGATAGAATTACTACTACAAAGCGTAAATAAAACTGAATAAAAGAAGAAAATAAGAAGAACTCTATTTTATTTATAAGGATTTCAGAGGAAGAGGTACATTTGAAACTAAAAATTCGAAATCTATTTATAGGCAATAAAATCTAATTTTTTATTATTATTTTTCTGATTTTTATTATTTTATTATTTTTCTGACTTTTATTATATTATTATTATTTTTTTTGGATCGCTGAATTTTCGACACGTGGCATGGTGTGCTAAAAATGACGGCTCGTTGAATCTTTGACACGTGGCATGGTGGTTAAATTACTAAAATACCCTCGGTGTCGGGATGCCCAAAATTACCAAAATACCCTTTTTGCCAAATTTCACATTTTGCTCCAAATCACCTCCAGAATATCTTGAAACTTTATTTCGGTGTCGGGATGCCCAAAATACCAAATTTGTGTCGGGACGTCCAAAATTACCAAAATACCCTTTTTGCCAAATTTCACCAAATTTCACAGTTTTGCTTCAAATCACCTCCAGAATGTCCTGCAACTTTATTTATCTACAAAATAACACAAAACACATCAAAATATTCACAAAACTCAAGAAACTATACAAAACATTAAGTTAAATGAGTGGGAAATAGTGATACATTTATCACTCATCACACCCCCAAACCTAACATTTTGCTAGTCCTCGAGCAAAATAAAATAACATAGTAAATTTAATTAAGCCACTTTCGTAGGGATCACGATTGCATTTAGCATATACAACAAGCCTTTAAACCCCTAGGTGTCCCTAGTGGACGAGTTGTAGTCTCGTGAAGGTTTACAGCAATGATACCCACAAACATTTTACAAAAGTAAAAAGGTAGTGAAACTAATGCACACAAAAGCAAAAAGACAAGAGAAATAAAGAAGTTAGTGACTAATCATGTGAAACTTCTACTCCAAGTTATTAGTTGTTTTGTTTCATTCTAAATTACTAAATAAGTAAATTCTCCGATTATTTTTACCATTCTTCATATACACAGCCAACAAAATATTAAACAACTCATTTTTGCCCACAACGGTCATAAGTGCAGTTGATAAGAGAGTAATATTTTTATCCTAAAGTTTTATCAGAATTCACATCTTTTTGTAGTAATGGAATAAATTTTCTGATTTTTCTGATTTTTTTCTTTGATTTTTTTCATTTTTCAATTTTTTATTTATATACAATATCTTCCATCTATGTAGCGAGCTTTAGGTCGGTGACTCCCAACCAGTTGGCTTTAGGGCATCAGGTGTTAAGACACCCCTAAGGACTTAATTACTCAGACTTCAGATATATATATACATATATATAAATTTTTCATCATTTTTGATCCATGTAACGAGCTTTGGGCCAATGACTCCCAAACCAGTTGGTTTTAGGGCACTAGGTGTTAAAACACCCTTACAGACTTAATAACTCGGATCTCAGAAGTTTTTTTTTTTTTTTTTTTTTTTTTTTTTTTTTTTTTTTTATTCCATCACTTTTGAGATGTTTCCTCTAATTAAACTAGAGCACTAAATATTACAAACTTTTCAATTTTATCCTATGTCTGTATGTTACCATGTATGTTGATAATACCTGCTAACTAAGTATATGAAGATTCATTTTAGTCAGTTTTATGGAGAATTTACAAATTAATAATTCGAAAGTGAATAAACAAAAATTAACTTATTTTGAATTAGGTTTGAAATACGTCTCAGGAGTGGAAATTCCTTACACAGCTATTTCTTACCAATTTCATCTTTTTAGTCAACATAACAACCACATATTTCTACTAGTCATAAAACTATAATTTACATGTTTTTTTTCAAAGGCTCTCGCTGACGAAGGATTGTTCACAACTAGGACTCCCCACTCATGGGTTCAAGCGACCAAGTGAACGCACCTTTTTTATACCTTATGGTACGTGCCAACGAATTTATGGTGTGTGACTAACTGTCGAATGGACTTCCCGTTGTAGATTCCCCAGAGGGAAGGTGGAGCGAGGCTCACTTAAATACCCAAGCCCCTTAGGCTCTTATCGCTTGTTGTCAGGAAAAAACAACGAGTCCTCCAAACTAGTCTGTCACAACACGCTACAAGTGAATGATTATCTAGGTGCCTCCACAGCTTTTCCTTATAAAAAGGTAGTAAGTGAAGGAAGACACCAAACCATTACCTAGCTTTAAATATGCCCTTTGTTTTTATTAATTTTTAATTTTTTTGTATTTTTCGAAAAATTTTGGACTAAAACTAAAAACATAATACAAACAAGTACTATTAACTATTCCTTACCCCCAAACCTAAATGAGACATTGTCCCCAATGTCTTAAAAAGTAGAAGAAGAGTTTAGAAAATCGTACCTGGTTGGCTGAAATTCTACAGGAAATTAAAGGTTAAGATCCAGATTTATTCGACGCTTCTTACCACGATCATCATCAGACCATTTTATCTTTGAAATGATAGGGTCAACTTGTGGTTCAAAGGCTACGAGGTTGATCAATTAGATCCGGTGCAGTTCTGGCAGTGAATAAGAGTTCTTTCATAGGTTTTGACACGAACCCATTTCTCCGAGCATCATCAAGAAAAACACACAAAGAAAATCATAAAATCCATCAACGTTAAGCAATCCAAGCGGTTTCTGGTGTATGTTCAGGTTCGCCCAAGATTACGAGCGTTACAAGAAGATACACCCCAAATCTGGGAGCAACAGTCCGGTTTTCTGAGGCCTGTTGTCCAGCACAACAATTATCACTGGAATTCAGAATCAAGCAATTCTACATTTGCTCAACAGAATGAAATGGGGAGATGTGTAATTTGTGATGGCAACCACCCGAGCGATCAATGTATTTACCTTTCAGAGTGGCAGAATTTTTTGAATCAACCAAGGTACGAAGAATCATCACATTTTCTATCTTATCCACCATCTTCATTCGATTCTTATCAAGAACCAGAACCATCTGAGGAAGATCAATTGATTCACACGTTCAAAGAACAAGCAGTCGATTTGATGCACAAATTCAGAGTAACGCAGGATCCATACAGAGAATGACAGATCAGATCAGACAATTATTAGAAAACCAGAGCTATATACCTCAAGAATCATTTTCAGATGAAGCCTCAGAGTACCAAACATTTCACGATGACACTTTAGCAAAAGAGGAGGCTGAGGAGAATCAAGAACCAGAGGTATCAGTTCAGGAACCCGAACCGACAAAGTCTCGATTTGATTTCTATTATTCAGATTCTGACGAGGATGAAACTGAGCTGTTTGTGCCAACTGCATCAAAAATTGAGGATGGAATTATGTATCCTCAAAATGAAGATCTTGGAGATTCCATTGCACAAATGTTTGATGAAGATCTACCTGAGCCAATCATTTCAACCAGATTAGAGGATGAAGACCTAAAATCTAACATTTCTTTTCAGGTTGACAATTTTGAAACATGTATTTCACAGATGACAGATGAAGAGCTGAATGCAGAAATTTTCAAATACATCTGTGAAGAAAATGTGGAGCAAGAAGCAGAGCAAAGGAGGAGGAGCAAATATCTGACCTTAATAAAGATCCAGAGCATTCAGGAGAAACATCGCTGTTTTGGGGAGTACAAACCAAAGATATCAAACAGAAGCTTGACAGAATGGAAATTCCATTCCAAGTCAAGCACCATACGAGACCTCCTGATTTTCTTTCTTTCTTTGCAGGAACTACTGGAGTAACAAAGATCAAAAAGGTGGCACGAGCACTGAATGAGACAAAATTCTTTTTGCCACTTTACCGTTGGAAGAGACCCTTCAAAAGCAACGCTCACGGGATTGTCTTTAATAGGACATCCAAAACGACGCTGAAACCTCCTTAACAGATGAATTTCAGTCACGTCTGGCTGAAGACGAAAAAAATTAGCGCTAGCAGGGAGGCAACCCATGCAAATTATTTTAGATCTTAACCTTTAATTTTCCTGTAGATTTTCAGCTAATCAGGTATGATATTCTAAACTCTTCTTTTACTGTTTAAAACATTGAAAAATACAAAAAAAAATACAAAAATTAATAAAAACAAAGGGCATATTTAAAGCTAGGTAATGGTTTGGTGTCTTCCTTCACTCACTACCTTTTTATAAGGAAAAGCTGTGAAGGCACCTAGATAATCATTCACTTGTAGCGTGTTGTGACAGACTAGTTTGGAGGACTCGTTGTTTATTCCTGACAACAAGCGATAAGAGCCTAAGGGGCTTGGGTATTTAAGTGAGCCTCGCTCCACCTTCCCTCTGGGGAATCTACAACGGGAAGTCCATTCGACAGTTAGTCACACACCATAAACAGAGCCTTTTGAAAAAAAAAAAAAAAAAAAAAATAATATAATAATAATAATAATAATAAAATAAAAATCAGAGAAAAATAATAATAAAAAATTAGATTTTTTTGCCTATAAATAGATTTCGAATTTTTAGTTTCAAATGTACCTCTTCCTCTGAAATCCTTATAAATAAAATAGAGTTCTTCTTATTTTCTTCTTTTATTCAGTTTTATTTACGCTTTGTAGTAGTAATTCTATCCATCCATGAGGGGGTAACCTCTTCATGCTGAGGTAATAAGGTAATTCTTTTACTATTGCTTTTTAGATTAATCTCCCTTAAAATATGATATATAAACTATTTAAAATCAGATTAATAAAGGATACCGCCATTCCGGACGGTTGGTTATTTAATTTAATCTGGTTAACCTGACTTAATGAGGATACCGCCACACTGGACGGTTGGTTTAAGTTTATATTTCTGTTCCGCCTTATGGCTGGTATATTTGAATTTGACTTAATCAGGATACCGCCATTCTGGACGGTTGGTTTAAAATATCACAAGTTAATATATTATTATTTTATGGGAGATATCTAAATAGTATATAGTAGAAGTTATTTCCTTTTACCTTAGCATTTCATTTATTTATTTTAATTACTTTCTGCAATTTCATTTTTTGTCTTTTAAGTTTATATCAGCTTTAGTTATGTGTTGTAACTAAGTTAATATCTAGGGTTGTGATTAAATCTAATATCACCGGATTTAAAAAGGGTTAGATTATAGTTGGGGTTAATTTAAAGAGTTATTTGTTGAGTCATAATCTTAATGTTTTTTATTAACCGATCACTAATAAAATTGATTAGGTAAACTTAAAATGAACTAGACATAGGGATTTTAAGTTTAAGACCTTAGTCTCAACAACCCACGATCTCCTTAAGGATAGAAACCCTTTAATAGATTTCCTTACAGGATAGACATATACCTGTCGGGCGGGGGTAGTCATAATTGGAACTTAACCTTAATGAATCTAGGTAATTTAATTGACATAGACATATGGTTCAATTGGATTATAACTAGGTATTTGTAAATGATCATTCGAAAGAGGCTTTTACATAATTTAGTGTTCCGGATTAATAATTCAATAATTATCCAACTATGATTTAACTACTTCATCTTTTAATTGATATTAGAAAGATTAACAACCCTAGATCTTTAAGTCTTTTATTTTCCTTAGTATTTTCTTGTGTCTTTTTATTTTTATTTATTTTGCAACGCCACATTCAACCAAACAAACAAACAATCTCTCTATTCTCCATTTAATTAGATATTTGTAAATAAATAGATTCAACAATTAATAACATCATAGTTGGGTAAATTATTGAATTATTAATCTGGAACACTAAATTATGTAAAAGCCTCTTCCGAATGATCATTTACAAATACCTAGTATAATCCAATTGAACCATATGTCTATGTCAATTAAATTACCTAGATTCATTAAGATTGAGTTCCAATTATGACTACCCCCGCCCAACAGGTATATTCCTTGCTGCTAAGACTCGACCCAATTCCTGTGCCTGCTTCTATGTATTGGGTTAGTACCAATAGTACTACCGCAAAATACACAGATGTTCTCAACTCGTCTTCTTGAGGGCTTCCATTTTATGTATTTCTTTCTAACTATGGATGCCTTCAAAAGTACATGACGGTCTGAATTTATAGTACCTGAAAGGGTGAGTATGAGTAATCATAGCACTAGGATCTTCAAAGGAAGCTGTTAGCTAAACAACAAAGAAATCGTTGAAAGGTCAAAAAGTTGGATCCGTTACGAAAATAAAAGATAATTCAATAGAAAAGCAAATCAAAGCAATAATTAAGGCAACAGAATTGGTAAGTAATACGCCACTCGCTTAGTATAAATTCATTAGGATGACGTCTCAAGAAATTCATTCTTACTCAGCCATCACAAATGAATTAGCTCTCCTTTTTGTGATTGTCAAACAACATTCCTTTGTCTTAAAATGCTCCTTTGTGCTTTTCCCTACAAAATAAACACACAAAATTTAAAAAGTTCACACAAAATATGAAAATAATTACAACAATTGCCATGGGTTGCCTCCATGCTAGCGCTGAAATTTTTTGATCTTCAGCCAGACGGACTGAAATATATCTGTCAAGGAGGTTTCAACGTCGTTTTGGAGTACGATAAAGACATTTCATGAGCGTTGCTTTTGAAAGGTCTCTCCAACGGTAAAGTGGCAAAAAGAGGTTTGTCTCAATTAGTGCTTGTTGTTGGTTTCTATTATATAGGTCCCAAACAAAGATTAAGCATGTGAAATACTATAAAGAATATATATTAAACATGAAGTATGGCGGAATCATACTTACAATGCCTTGTGATGAAGTAGAAGATCAAATGGTAGAAGCTCCAAGTGGTGGAGGATTCGGCCAAGAGGAGGAAGAAGACTTGAAGCTCCAAGCTTTTATTCCAAGCTCTTTGATGGTTTCCCTATCACCTCTTTTGATCCCTTGCTTGTGCTAGCAAAAATGGAGAAGTGGAAGATCAAATCTTCCTTGCCCTTGACAATGGTGTTCACGGCAATTTGAGAGAGAGAAGAGAGAATTTTTGTGTAAAGACTTGATTAATTAATCTTTGTATTACCAAAAATCAATTTATATTTATGTTATAATAATTTATTAAATTAATAATAAATCTATGACATAAACCATGCAATGGCTTAGAGTGTCAAACACTCAAACTCCATGCAACCACCTTGAGTGAAATGCACACTATCACCATGCAATGCCTTAGAGTGTTTTGTACACTATTAACATGCAATGCCATATCAATGACAAGTGTCATGTGGGCCCCACACGTTTCCCAATGAAAGTGGGCCCACGTCCACTCTCGCGTTCGGGTTCGATATTTCCGAAATACCGAGCTAGCGTCGCGACGTTAATTAAATCGGATTTAAATAAATAATCGCTCCCAGCGAAATTATTATTTACGTCGCTTACGAATTAATTCTAAATTAACTCGTATGCCCGAATTAAAATCTAATTTTAATTTCGCGTCGAAATCGAATTTCGATTATTATATCGAATATAATAATTATACCGATTAATTCCAAATTAATCGTTCTCTCTCTCTAAATAAGGCACTTTATCCGAGATAAAGTTTCTCCGTAATTAATCCAAGATTAATTAAGTCCGAATCAAATATCATAGGTGAATCTTCAGGAAGCGACCCAAGAGATCTCCGGATATTTTGGCAGTAAATCCGGTCGTCGGATAATCCGAACACGTACGTACCTCGTACTACGTCTATACCGATTCACAAGACAAGGTTGGCTTCTAGCAAAGCGCCATGCCTACCCAATTCTCCAGAAATATTCTTATAGGAATATAAGATCTGTATCAAGCGTAGTATACCGTAGTATTGCGTACATCGATCCAGTATCGGATGATCACATGCTAGGCCTGGGGCTGGAGATGTGTCTGCCCCGTACGAAACATATATCGGACATCAAGCAACTAGTCTCTTTAAATCGGACAATCCTGACCTGGTCATATTGTCCCGACGGTTGCAACCTTTTATAGAGTACTAGTTCTGTGTCCTGCGTGATCATCGCCTCCATATGTCTGAAGCGATACTTCCATCTTGACATACATCCAGTACACTACGATTCTCGATAAACCCAGAAGAGGTGTACACAGAACCGGTTAAGGTCCCCAACCACCAAAACCAAGTTTACCGATTGTCGCAAGTACTAGCGATGTAAGTCTCAGGTTAAGACCATATACACCTACCTTGATGCGGCCTCCCATAGACACGTAGACATACTACCAATGGGATTCCGCGGGGTCTATCCAGAGCGAAGCTGTTTTCCGTACCATCGGTAAAACACAACCTCCTATCGCACTTGCATAAGTATCCAATACTTAAATATATGAGAACTATGCCGTTGTGCCCTCACAACGTGCACAAGCGCAATACTAGTCTATTCCGCATTATCGATGTCCGATCTCGATAATACTACGACTAGGGATATTTAATGATTAAACCTTTATGGATTGATACTGTCTCATATCATCTCAATCCGGTACTAATCATATGGACTTTCGCCATTTATATATCAAAGTAAATATCATTACAAAACGGCAAAAGGCAATTCATTATCACATAGTTAATTTTGTACAATAATACAATATCATTTACAAACAGTGACGCTATGGGACATAATGTCTAACAATCTCCCACTTGGCCTATAGCCAGTCACTCAGGCATCTAATACCCGAACTATGTATGTGTCGTTCAAAAACTTGCTGAAGAACAGCCTTCGTCAGCGGATCTGCAATGTTATCATCTGATGTGACCTTCTCGACCTTTACATCGCCACGATGTATAATCTCCCGAATCAGATGGTAACGTCGAAGAACATGCTTGGACCGTTGATGAGACCTTGGTTCCTTAGCCTGCGCTATAGCCCCGTTATTGTCACAATACAATGGAACGGGCTCAGCTGCTAACGGAACTACTCCTAATCCGATTAGGAACTTTCGGATCCAAACTGCCTCCTTTGCTGCTTCAGATGCAGCGATGTACTCCGCTTCTGTTGTTGAATCGGCAACAGTATCTTGCTTGGAAGATTTCCAGCTCACTGCTCCGTTATTCAAACAAAAAATGTACCCGGATTGCGACTTGTAGTCATCCTTGTCGGTTTGGAAACTTGCATCGGTATACCCAGATACCTCAAGTTCTCCACCTCCATAAATTAAGAAAGCATCCTTAGTTCGTTTAAGATACTTAAGGATATTCTTAACTGCTGTCCAGTGACCTTCACCTGGATCGGCCTGATAGCGACTGCACATGCTCAAAGCATATGAGACATCAGGTCGTGTACATATCATGGCATACATGATCGATCCGACTGCCGAGGCGAACGGTATCCGACTCATGTTGTCTCTCTCTTCCTGAGTCTTAGGACACATGTCCTTAGACAGAGAGGTACCTCGTACCATTGGAACCAATCCCCTCTTGGATTGTTCCATGTTGAATCTCTTCAACACTTTATCAATGTATGTACTCTGGGAGAGTCCAAGCAGCTTTCTAGATCTATCCCGGTAGATCTTTATTCCAAGAATAAAGGCTGCTTCTCCCAGATCTTTCATGGAGAATTTTAATGAAAGCCAAGCTTTCACCGACGTTAGCATGGGAATGTCATTGCCTATAAGCAATACGTCGTCGACATAAAGGACAATAAAAGTAAGTGCTCTCCCACTAACCTTCTTGTATACACAAGGGTCATCTGCGTTTTGCACGAAATCATATTCTTTTATGATCTCATCAAAACGCTGATTCCATGACCGTGATGCTTGCTTCAATCCATAAATGGATCGATTTAACTTACAAACCTTGTTTGCAAGTCTTGGCACGATAAAACCGTCAGGCTGTTGCATATAAACATCCTCCAAAAGGTTTCCGTTAAGGAAAGCGGTTTTAACGTCCATCTGCCATATCTCGAAGTCGAAATATGCAGCTATTGCAAGCATTATCCGAATGGATTTAATCATGGCAACGGGTGAGAAGGTTTCGTCATAATCAATACCGTATTGTTGACGATACCCCTTCGCTACAAGCCTAGCTTTGTACGTTTGTACGTTGCCATCCATGTCGGTCTTCTTTTTGAAGATCCATCTGCATCCAATAGGCTTTACGCCTTCTGGTGCATCAACCAGTGTCCAAACTTGGTTGGCGTACATGGAATCCATCTCGGACTTCATGGCTTCTTGCCATAAAGCGGAATCGATATTTCGTATCGCTTCCTCATACGTAGCCGGCTCATTATCCTCAATAAGATTAATATCTACATGAGGTGAGATCAGGAACCCATACCTCTCAGGTACTGTTCTGACTCTCTCCGACCTACGCGGTCCTTGTGTATGTGAAGTTTGTGGTACAGACTCATCCGGACGGTCTGTTCTTGTTCCGTCGTTGATTCATTGCCAGGAACAGTATTACCACGATCTTCATCGAGTTCTACTTTCCCCCACTTACCACTGCATTTATAAAATCCTTCTCAAGGAAAAATGCATGTAGAGCAACAAATACTTTGTTCTCTTGCGGGTGATAGAAGTAATATCCTTTGGTTTCCCTAGGATATCCTACGAAAAGGCATTTATCAGATTTGGGTTCAAGTTTGGTACCTTCCAAACGTTTAACATATGCCCAGCATCCCCAAATCTTCAGGAAAGAGAAACCTGGTTTCCTTCCTGTCCATATTTCATATGGAGTCTGTTCAACAGACTTCGACGGTACCTTATTCAAAATAAGTATAGCACTGTTTAATGCGTATCCCCAGAAGGATATTGGTAGCTCAGTGCGACTCATCATTGACCTTACCATGTCCAACAAGGTGCGGTTTCTCCGTTCGGACACACCATTTAATTGCGGTGTTCCAGGAGGAGTCCACTGTGAAAGAATACCATATTCTTTCAAGTAATCTTTGAAACTCACAACTTAAGTATTCCCACCACGGTCTGACCGTAATGTCTTAATACTCTTCCCTGTTTGTTTCTCCACTTCGTGTCGAAAACTCTTTGAATTTCTCAAAAGTTTCCGACTTGTGTCTCATAAGATACACATAACCGTAACGAGATGCATCATCTGTAAAGGTTACGAAGTAGTGAAATCCACCTCTAGCCTGGCTAGACATGGGCCCGCATACATCAGTATGAACTAGAGCCAACAGTTCTGTGGCACGTTCACCTTTACCGCTAAAAGGTGATTTAGGCATTTTGCCTAAAAGACAAGATTCGCAGACGTCATATGAATTGGGATCAAATTCGTCCAAGTACCCACTCTTCGAGAGTGTGGATATGCGAGTCTTGTTGATGTGTCCTAGACGACAATGCCACATATAAGCTTCATCTTTTAGATTACTCCTTTTGAGCCTTTTGTTTGTCATTTTAGGAGATTCATTTATATTCAAAATATAAAGACCGTTATTTGCAACAGCTGTGCAAATTTCTGCATCATTCAGATATAAATAACACCCAGTGTTTCTGAATACAAAAGTGTAACCCTGCTGGGTTAACAAGGATACAGATATATATTCCTAGTTAAACTAGGTACAAAATAACAGTTCATAAGTTTAAGTACATGCCCTGAGGGCAGTTCTAAAACAAAAGTCCCTACGGCCAAAACAGCAACACTGTGTTCCGTTTCCGACCCGTAGATCCATCTCCCCTGACGCCAGCACCCTGCTATCATGCAGATCCTGCACATCAGTACAAATATGAGCACCACAACCAGAATCAAAAATCCAATTTTTAAAACTAGAAGTATTCATATTTATCTCAATGACAAACATACCAGAGGCGATAGCCTTGCTAGCCTTGATATCCTCCCTCTGCCCAATGCCCATTCGGCAGTCACGTTTCCAGTGACCCCTCTTGCCGCAGTTTAGGCAGATGTCGCGAGATTTGTCCTTTGGCTTCCTAGAAGCCACTGTCAACTTGCCTTTGCCCTTCTTCTTGAAACTTTTCTTCCTCGCACCTCCAATTGCCTTGGGCCCGGCCCTTGGCGCATGAGAGGTCGATGCATAATGCGCCTCGCGCTTGCTCCCCTTTAGGAGTTCCTTTTCGGACTCCTTCAGTACGGACAACAACTCTCCGAGAGTGTCGTCAGTATCCATCAACTTGTAGTTGATGATGATTTGTTTCCAAGTATCGGGCAGCGATTGTAATATCATATCAATCGTCAGCTCTGCCTCCAAGACAATGCCCATATTGGCTAACTCATCAATGTCAGCGATCATTTGAGTCCCGTGGGCCTCAACTGATGCGCCGTCTGTCATCCGGGAGCGGAAGAGTTTCCTTACTAGCTCGTACCTCTTCATCCGCTTGTTAGTGCGGTGAAGATCACGCAATCTTGCCATCATGTTATAGGGATCCAAGTCCCTATTTGGCGTCTGAAATGCTGAGTCATTGCAGCTAGCATAATTGACTGAGCTTGGTCACAATCATCACTATGAGTTCTCCATAACTCTAGCTCCAGTGGCTCAGTGGGTTTAGGCGGGAGAGGCCTCTGAATAGTATACAGTACCCTCTCAGCCCCAAGCACTATCTTGAGGTTCATTTCCCAGTCGGCAAAGTTTGTCCCTTTGAAGACATTATCGCCCATGATTATGTCGCGGATATTACCTTTGCCAGTCATCTTGACGACTATAGTCCAACTATAAAGTCAACGATGTTATGGGTACAGTCAAACTGTTACAAGTAAAATAACAATATATTAGTCCAACTCTAAAAATATTGACGAAATAATTTGAAAGACGTGTAAGCTAATTATCTGAACGAAATTGCAAATTCAATAATAGCCTCCCACTATTTTCTTCAAGTCTCCAACCCTCTGTAGAGAACTCGGGAAATCGCTTTCCTAGTGGGCTAGGATCCCGTTAAATAACACACAACCCTGACTTTGGCCAATAAAAAATTGTATGCTATTTAACTAGGTAGATCTCTATGATCAATTGGATCTCATCCAATTCCTAGATCCGGTTAGGTGGACATCCAAGTCCGAAAACATACGTATAATGTCAATGTATCCGATACATTTTCCTAAACCTATCCTCCGAATCATCTAGGCCTTGGCTTTGGCCAAAAAAAACCTAATGATTCCAGTTAAGCGGGACCCATTGACGAGGAGGAAAGTTTCGTAATCAATGTCATTGACAAAAAGTGACCTGACTTTGGCCAATAAAAATCACGATTTGGACAGGACACCGATATGCAACAAAACTCTCATGATTCAAGTACATCCTTGATTGACAAAGGTCTTGACTTTGGTCAAAAACAAACCAATGCCAATTTCGGATCTTGAACAAGAATCATTCAATGGAAGGATATTCGCTTAATATAAATTGAGGGATTTTCGCGTAATTGGCAACCAATTTATTATTTGTTAGGTCTCATCATCATACACCCTTAAGCATGCTTCTAAAACATCATAAAGCGCGTAAAGTAAATTAATAGTGATATGCGGATGGATATATAAACAACTTGTTCCTAGAACAAATCACTCCCTTTCTCTCTCCCCGCTAGCACTATTCTACTACTACCCAATTACATAATACAATAAGAGAAACCTCATTTACATTGAGGGGAATTAGGTGAGAAGAGAATACAAAGAGATAAAGAGATAAGGCTGGACACGCAGGTCCAATTTATAAATTCCAAATTTACAATAATTTCTAAAATTACCCTTTCCCTTCTAATATCCATCCGATATACACTATTCATTCATCACATACATATATATTCAAACAAGACATGCTTTTACAACCAATCTAATCCAATTAATTAGTCTTTGTTTAAGTGATCATCCAATGTTCAAACAACGGTTTGATTTTGTGCGAGTCCAACTCTATTGAGAATAAGTACATAAGGTACGAATTCGCGAATTATATCGAACTACTTATTAAATCTGATTTAATACGTATTCAATACTAATTCATCATTTAATTCCAAATTAAATGTTTACACTTTTAATGTGCTTTAAAGACTTAGATTCTAAATCTAATCTATTGGGCCTCAAAGCCCAACTAACATCCAATGTTGAATTTAATTCAAGTCAAATGGACTTAGAATTGATTTATTAAGGCTTGGGCTTTGGTCAATGTGGGTCAAACCCAATTACCAAGCCCAAATAAGGAATCACCCTTAAGTGCCATAAAACCAATTTTAAGCCCATAAGGCCCAATTAAATTATTAAAGCCCATTAATTAAATTTAATATTCCAAACATTAAAGTCCAATTAATTAAAGTGTAATACCAAGATTAATACATTAAATCAAATATTTCAAAAATACCCATTTAATTTATTAATCATGTATTTTGCAAAATAAATGTCCAACATTAATTTATCAAAAAATCAACTCCATTTCATGTCCTTGTTGATTCGGCCAAGGTGAGTTTTTGTGTCGATTTGTTTTTCAATCCGATTGAATTACTAATCTACGTCCCGTACACGTTCTAAGTCATCCAATGATCTTATACACAAAAAAATTCAAACCACTCCAAGTAGTAATACATTCGGCCAAGGCATGGATTTGGGGAAAAAATCATCCAATGCATTTTTCATGAATTGATTCCATATAACATCATGTTATACACATGCAAGCATACTTATTAATCAAATTTCATAAGAACATGCTTATATCAATTTCATCATGCCATTCGGCCAAGGTGAATATATTGGGGAAAAATCATCCAATGCATTTTCATTAAAATTGATTCCATGTAATATCATTCTATATACATGCAAGCATACTTATTCATCAAATTTCACAAGAACATGCTTCAATCAATTTATCACACCCATTCGGCCAAGGTAGAAATTTTGGGGAAAAATCATCCAATGCATTTTTCATAAAATTGATTTCATATAATGTCATTTAACATACATATAAGCATACTCATTCATCAAATTTCACAAGAACATGCTTCAATCAATTTTCCCAAATTTTAACCTAAAGTATTTCATGCTTAAACCTAGCTCAATGATACCATTGTTGGTTTCTATATATAGGTCCCAAACAAAGATTAAGCATGTGAAATACTATAAAGAATATATATTAACATGAAGTATGGCGGAATCATACTTACAATGCCTTGTGATGAAGTAGAAGATCAAATGGTAGAAGCTCCAAGTGGTGGAGGATTCGGCCAAGAGGAGGAAGAAGACTTGAAGCTCCAAGCTTTTGTATTCCAAGCTCTTTGATGGTTTCCCTATCACCTCTTTTGATCCCTTGCTTGTGCTAGCAAAAATGGAGAAGTGGAAGATCAAATCTTCCTTGCCCTTGACAATGGTGTTCACGGCAATTTGAGAGAGAAGAGAGAATTTTGTGTAAAGACTTGATAATTAATTTTGTATTACCAAAAATCAATTTATATTTATGTTATAATTTATTAAATTAATAATAAATCTATGACATAAACCATGCAATGGCTTAGAGTGTCAAACACTCAAACTCCATGCAAAGCCTTTGAGTGAAATGCACACTATCACCATGCAATGCCTTAGAGTGTTTTGTACACTATTAACATGCAATGCCATATCAATGACAAGTGTCATGTGGGCCCCACACGTTCCCAATGAAAGTGGGCCCACGTCCACTCACGCGTTCGGGTTCGATATTTCCGAAATACCGAGCTAGCGTCGCGACGTTAATTAAATCGGATTTAAATAAATAATCGCTCCTAGCGAAATTATTATTTACGTCGCTTACGAATTAATTCTAAATTAACTCGTATGCCCGAATTAAAATCTAATTTTAATTTCGCGTCGAAATCGAATTTCGATTATTATATCGAATATAATAATTTTATCGATTAATTCCAAATTAATCGTTCTCTCTCTAAATAGGCACTTTATCCGAGATAAAGTTTCTCCGTAATTAATCCAAGATTAATTAAGTCCGAATCAAATATCATAGGTGAATCTTCAGGAAGCGACCCAAGAGATCTCCGGATATTTTGGCAGTAAATCCGGTCGTCGGATAATCCGAACACGTACGTACCTCGTACTACGTCTATACCGATTCAAAGACAAGGTTGGCTTCTAGCAAAGCGCCATGCCTACCCAATTCTCCAGAAATATTCTTATAGGAATATAAGATCTGTATCAGCGTAGTATACCGTAGTATTGCGTACATCGATCCAGTATCGGATGATCACATGCTAGGCCTGGGGCTGGAGATGTGTCTGCCCCGTACGAAACATATATCGGACATCAAGCAACTAGTCTCTTTAAATCGGACAATCCTGACCTGGTCATATTGTCCCGACGGTTGCAACCTTTTATAGAGTACTAGTTCTGTGTCCTGCGTGATCATCGCCTCCATATGTCTGAAGCGATACTTCCATCTTGACATCACATCCAGTACACTACGATTCTCGATAAACCCAGAAGAGGTGTACACAGAACCGGTTAAGGTCCCCAACCACCAAAACCAAAGTTTACCGATTGTCGCAAGTACTAGCGATGTAAGTCTCAGGTTAAGACCATATACACCTACCCTGATGCGGCCTCCCATAGACACGTAGACATACTACCAATGGGATTCCGCGGGGTCTATCCAGAGCGAAGCTGTTTTCCGTACCATCGGTTAAAACACAACCTCCTATCGCACTTGCATAAGTATCCAATACTTAAATATATGAGAACTATGCCGTTGTGCCCTCACAACGTGCACAAGCGCAATACTAGTCTATTCCGCATTATCGATGTCCAGATCTCGATAATACTACGGACTAGGGATATTTAATGATTAAACCTTTATGGATTGATACTGTCTCATATCATCTCAATCCGGTACTAATCATATGGACTTTCGCCATTTATATATCAAAGTAAATATCATTACAAAACGGCAAAAGGCAATTCATTATCACATAGTTAATTTTGTACAATAATACAATATCATTTACAAACAGTGACGCTATGGGACATAATGTCTAACACTGTGCCAACCTTTTTAACTTTGTTGCTCCAGTGTTCCTGAAAAGAAGCAAGAAAATCAGGAGGTCTTGTATGTGCTTGACTTGGAATGGGATTTCCATTTTGTCCAGTTCTGGAGTAAGTATCTCTAAATTGTACTCCCCCAAACAGTGATGTTTCGCCTGAATTCACTGATCTTTTAATTTGTATGACAATGCTCCTCATTTGCTCTTCTCTTGCTTCAACTTTTCTTCACAAGATAATTAGGATCTCAGCATTCGTTATTCATCTTCATCTGGAAATGCATATGCTCCGTGAAATGTTAATGTGAAGAATGTAAAGAAATGTCAGATTTAGGGATTCATCTCTGATCTGAGTGAACTGACTGCAGGTAGATCGTTTCAACATTAGGCAAAGATTCTCCAAGATATGCAATTCGAGGATGGAAAGTTTCATCCTTCCTGTTTTGGATCGGCAGTGGTAACTACAAAAACTCAGCTTCTTCATCCTAGTCAGAGTCAGATAAAAAAATCAAATGAGACTCTTGTGGTGCAGGCTCCGAACTGATACCTCTGATTCTTGATACTTGCTCAGCCTCCTCCTCTTGATAAAGTGTCATCGTTGAAATGTTGGTACGCTGGCTTCATCTGAAATGATTCTTGAGGTATGTATTCTGGTTTTCTATTAATTGTTGATATGATCTGTCATTCTCTGTATAGACGCTGTTGACATGAATTTGTTACATCAAATTGAGCTTCTCGTTTCTCGAACCAATCTTTAGCATGTCATTCAACTGATCTCCTCGGATGGATCTGGTTTCTTGATGAAGATAGTAGATAGATGGTTTATAAGATGGAAAATGGATGATTTTCGTACCTTGGTTGATTTCCAAAAAATTTTGCCACTCTGAAAGGTAATTAATACATTGATCGTTCGGGTGGTGCATCACAAATTACCACATCTCCCCATTCATTTGTGAGCAAATGTAGTATTGCTTGATCTGAATTTCCAGTTGATAAATGTGTTGGACAACAGGCCTCAGAAAACTGGACTGTTGCTCCCAGATTTGGGGTGTTGTATCTTCTTGTAACGCTTGTAACTTTCAATCTCCCAGTAGGTTCCATTTTTTTAATCACCTGGAAACAAAAGAAATAAAAATTACAAATTAAAGAAAGAAGAAAGAAATTAGATATAAGTAAATTTGATAGTTTCAACTTAAACCAACTCAAGAAAAATAAGTCCCCGGCACACGGCACGCCAAAACTTGACCGGCGTTAAACACACACGTAAACGCAAGCGCAGATCGTTCAAGTAGTATAAAAATATCGATCCCACGAGGACTTAATTCCTACTGTTGTTATAATTGTTGATACTATTTATTTACAAATATCTAATTATAAGGAGGAAGTGATTATTGCTTGAATGATTTGATTGAAGTGGGCTTTGCAAAATATAAAAAATAAAAAGACACAAGAAAAATACTAAGGAAAATAAAAGACACTTAAAGATTAGGGTTGTTAATCTTTCTAATATCAATTAAAGATGAAGTAGTTAAAATCATAGTTGATAATTATTGAATTATTAATCGGAACACTAAATTATGTAAAAGCCTCTTTCGAATGATCATTTACAAATACCTAGTTATAATCCAATGAACCATATGTCTATGTCAATTAAATTACCTGATTCATTAAGGTAAGTTCCAATTATGACTACCCCCGCCCGACAGGTATATGTCTATCCTGTAAGGAAATCTATTAAAGGGTTATCTATCCTTAAGGAAGATCGTGGGTTGTTGAGACTAAGGTCTTAAACTTAAAATCCCTACTAGTTCATTTAAAGTTTACCTAATCAATTTTTTATTAGTGATCAGTTAATAAAAAGCATTAAGATTATGACTCAACAAATAACTCTTTAATTACCCAAACTATAATCTAACCCTTTTAAATCCGGTGATATAGATTTAATCACAACCCTAGATATTTAACTTAGTTACAACACATAACTAAAGTTGATTTATAAACTTAAAAGACAAAATGAAATTGCAGAAAGAAAGTAATAAAATAAATAAATGAAATGCTAAGGTAAAAGGAAATAACTTCTACTATATACTATTTAGATATCTCCATAAAATAATAATATATTAACTTGTGATATTTTAAACCAACCGTCCAGAATGGCGGTATCCTGATTAAGTCAAATTCAAAATACCAGCCATAAGGCGGAACAGAAATATAAACTTAAACCAACCGTCCAGTGTGGCGGGGTATCCTCATTAAGTCAGGTAACCAGTTATTAATTAAATAACCAACCGTCCGGAATGGCGGTATCCTTATTAATCTGTTTTAAATAGTTATATATCAATTTTAAGGGAGGAGATTAATCTAAAAAGCAATAGTAAAAGAATTACTTATTACCTCAGATGAAGAGGTTACCCCCTCATGGATGGATAGAATTACTACACAAAGCGTAATAAAACTGAAATAAAAGAAGAAAATAAAGAAGAACTCTATTTTATTTATAAGGATTTCAGAGGAAGAGGTACATTTGAAACTAAAAATTCGAAATCTATTATAGGCAATAAAATCTAATTTTTTATTATTATTTTTCTGATTTTTTTATTATTATTTTTCTGATTTTTATTTATTATTATTATTTTTTTTGGATCGTGAATTTTCGGACACGTGGCATGGTGTGCTAAAAATGACGGCTCGTTGAATCTTTGACACGTGGCATGGTGGTTAAATTACTAAAATACCCTCGGTGTCGGGATGCCCAAAATACCAAAATACCCTTTTTGCCAAATTTCACACATTTTGCTCCAAATCACCTCCAGAATATCTTGAAACTTTATTTCGTGTCGGGATGGCCCAAAAATTACCAAAATTTGTGTCGGGACGTCCAAAATTACCCAAAATAACCCTTTTTGCCAAATTTCACCACATTTCACAGTTTTGCTTCAAATCACCTCCAGAATGTAGGCAACTTTATTTATCTACAAAGTAGTAACACAAAACACATCAAAAATATTCACAAAAACTCAAGAAACTATACAAAACATTAAGTTAAATGAGTGGAAATAGTGATACATATCACTCATCATCTCCACCGCACCAACAAGCGGATGGAGAGTTACGAGCTAGTAGGAGGAAACTCTTCCGCTCCCGGATCAGCGACGGCGCATCAGTTGAGGCCCACGGGACTCAAATGATCGCTGACATAGATGAGTTAGCCAAGTATGGGCATTGTCTTGGAGGCAGAGTTGACGATTGATATGCTTATACAATCGCTACCCGATACTTGGAAACAAATCATCATCAACTATAAGTTGATAGACACTGACGACCTCTTGGAGAGTTGTTGTCCGTGCTGAAGGAGTCCGAAAAGGAACTCCTAAAAGGGAGC